>OVBE01013188.1:0-12883 GCA_900406425.1 Iberis pinnata
AATATATATACAAAAACGAAAAAAAATTCTAGTCAAAATACGGGTTTCTACACTTTCCAAGTACTTAACCTTAGATTTCAATTCTTTAAACTTCATGTTAAGATCATTGTTTGAACAATCCATGTGGGTCTTGAGTTCAGCAAACTTCTTTGAATTCTCCATTGCTCCATTGGTCTGACCTTGCAGAAGTTGTTGTAATTATGCTTCAACATTGGATTATTGAGCTTGTGGTTGCTGAGGGACGAAGCGAGGAAGTGCTCCCACTAGTTGTTGTTGTTGAAAACCACTTTCTGCTTAGGAAAAAAGCCTTGATTTTTTTGTTGATCAAAGTTTATGAAAGGCTTGGCTTGTTGTTGTTGTTGTGGTGGATAGACCCGACCTTGGGGATTTTTTCTTGAGGATTTGCGACGTTGTTGTTGTGGTAGGAAAGGACAGGGTTGTTCTTCTATTTGATGAAAACCTTGTTGTAACCCCCCTTGGTTTCGTATGTAGCTAATCTCTTCTTGTTGATCATTCTCCCCAGCTTGGATATGAACTTGTTATTCCTCACTTATAAATGAACTTCTTGTTGTTGTGCAAGAAGTAGCTTATCCAACTTATCATTCAAAGTCTTGATTTCCTTCCTAGTTTTGTCTTTAGAATCAGAACTACCCCAAGGAGTGCGATCATCGTCTTCATTGTAGATCCCATCAGACTGAGCCAAATTTTCAACTAGTACCCAACCTTCTTCTACATTCTTGTTCATAAAGTTTCCATTGCTTGATGTGTCCTGATCTTAGGTAAGGCACCTCTATAGAGAATGCTAATAAGTGATTCCTTGCTAAATCCATTGTGAGGACACTACAATGTATAGCTTTTGAACGTCTCCCAAGCTTCACAGAAAGTTTCATCATTCTTTTATGCAAAACCAGAGATCTCATTGCGCAACCTTGCTGTTATGGAAGTAGAGAAAAACTTGACAAGGAAGGCTTTCTTGCATTCATTCTAAGAGGTAATGGAATTCTAGGGAAAGACTCCTCCCATTGATAGGCCTTGTCACCCAAATAGAAAGGAAAAATTCTCAGCTTGAATGAATCTTCACTAACCCCATTGATCTTTGTAAGACCACAAAGTCTGTCAAACTCATCAAGATAGTCTAAAGGGTCTTCCATTGGCAGCCCATGAAACTTGTTCCTTTGAACCATAGCAATCAAGCTATGCTTGATTTCAAAATTGTTATTACTGACAGCAAGTGGAATAATCCCGTGGCACTGAGTTTGTGTGTGTGTTAGGTGCATCCCCAACACCAATAGTTCGTCCACCATTAAGAGGTACATATTGGTCAGCCGTTAATGGTAGAAATTTTTGATCGTCTTGAAGTACTCTTAAGTTGTTCTTTTTTTGTCTTAACTGTCTTGGTAATTGATCGATGTTGTCAAGAAAGTGTAAAATATTTTGGTTTCCCTTTGATCTTGTTTGCATACATATTGTCATTGACTCTGGTTGCGACTCTAGTTCTAGCCACCTCAGAGAATAATACAGTTTTGAATATACCTGAAAACAAAGGAAACAAGGTGAGTAAACAAAGGGATATGGAAAACGAACTTGATCTCAATCGATCCAAAATCAATAATGTAACAAAAAAACACCCAATTGGCAACTACGCCAAATTGATAGTATAATTTTTTAGTGTTTTACTATTCAATTCCCTAATGCAATATCATTTTCATTGCAACATATAGTGTTTTCAATCCAAATGAGTGATGCTAATAGCCAATCTAGATGTAATCAGATCCTATTAATTCAAGTGAAGTAATAAGAAGTTTAAAACTAACAATCCTAAGTAAATAAAACAAATAAGAAACTAAACTTAAACATAAAACCTAAAAAACAATTTTCAGAATTAAACAAGATAAATAGCTTGTAGAACAAGTAAGTAAATGAAACTAGAATAAATCAGAGAATGAAAGTTCCTAAGGATGGGGTAATTGATTAGTGATCCTGCTTAATATACTTGGATGTCTATCATACCTCAAACAAAAGCTAATCCCTAGACAATAGACTCATAACAATCAGATTCAATCTCTTGAAAAATGATTTCAAACTAAGCAATATCCAGATCTAACTCTCGTTAACGGAACACTACCTAACATGCATGAAAAAATAGTCTATTCAAGTCAATAAACACCCTAAACAACCAATCTCTTGGGATAGGAATGTAAATTTTTGAAATTATTTGGTTCAAACATTTCATCGAACACTTTCTGAGTGTGGAAATGCCTAAGGTCGGATTTTAGTTGAACAGAAAGAATTCAGGATTAAGAACAATGAAACATAAGAGATTTATCAATAAATAAGATTGAACATCCATGATATCAAGGAATCAACACAAATCTATCTCATCCTCAAGAACTCAGAAAACTACTCACTAGTCATGATGAACACAAAATCACAAAACCGAAGAAAATGATATAACTAAGAAAATCATCAAGATCAGAGTGAAATTAGTGGGAATGACATGAAAGCATTAATGTAATAGATTCTAAAATCAATGATCAAACTCTCAAAAACAACAACAACAACAACAACAACAACAACAACAACAACAACAACAACACAAACCATAGATTTATGAACAAACCCAGAAAACGAAAGGAGCATGGTATTCATGATGATCAATCTTAAACTAACAGGTTTGCACAAGATTAAAAGCTAAAATTGAAATGGATTACTTATGCAGTGACCAACAATCTAGAAAGATCAAGTAACACAACCTAGAAATGAAGAAATTAAACCCAGAAATTGCAGAACATAAATCGGAGATCAGTATGCACTAGGTACCATGATCCCTAAGCTAAGATAAGCACAAATCAACAGGAATCATAAACAAAAACATGATTTATTGAAAGACATTGGTTTGATCATCCATAAACATTCATATGAAATTATAAGGGGAAAAACCAAAGCTAAGATAACAAAATAAAGGATAAGTTTGAAAGGAGGCGAGTTGAGTGCTTATATAGTAGTTTAGGAAAACCCTAAACCACTAAAAGACAAACGATTAAAAATTTTCCTAGTTTAGCTTGGTTTGTGGCCGAGTCAGTAAAATGAGCTAAGATTAGCTCTGCTACAAACTGAGTTCATTGGTCGAGTTTGGTTTAATCTTGGTCTTCGGATAAAGTTAAGCTCGACAACAAACCGAGCTAGGTGGCCGAGTGGAGAAAAATCTTGATCGATGGAAATGCTTGGCTTGGCCATTAGCCGAGTGTTATGGCCGAGTGAGAAAAATCTTGATCAATGTAAATTCTTGGCTCGGTCATTAGCCAAATGCTATGGCCGAGTGTGAAAGTCTTGATGCGGCTGAAAAATCTTGGATCTGCTACAACCCGAGCTGGATGGCCGAGTCAATGACTTGGTGAATCCTAAAATTTCTTGGCTCGTCTAGAGACAAAGTCGCCTAGTAACTTCAACACTTCTATGCCTTCTCATTGTTTCCATGGTCCTAAAATTCTTCCTAAATACTTGAAACACCTCCAATATACAGATGTTTGCAATGCTAATGCAAAACTACTCTAAACATGTAAACTTACTAAGAAAATCTATGAATGCAACCTATTGAAAACAAAATGATCCTAAAAATGATGATAAATGGATTCTTGAAACATGTAAAATACAGAGACATCATTAGACTCTTCTAATTGGTGGGTAGAGACACTTCTATCCTTTGTATTTTTCTTTGTAGCCTAGAAATACACAAGGCAATGACTTAGGTTCAAATTTATGAACTGTATAATCTCTCAACATAGGGTAGCAGGCACATCCAAAGGCCTTTAGTGATGAGTACTCTAGTGGTTTTCCTAGTAGTACTTCATAAGGGCTTTTGTCATCTGCTAGAGTTGATGTGGGCAGTAAGTTGATTAGGAAGTTTGCAGTAAAGAAGGCTTCTACCAATATTTGTGAGGTAGTTTGATGTCACACAGCATTGATAAGCCTATCTCAGTGAGGTGCTTATGTTTTCTTCCAGACAACCCATTCTATTGTGGGGGATAGGGACAATTGATTTGTTGTTGAATCCCATAGTCTGGTAGTTTAGTAAGGAGATTAGTGCTAGTGAACTAACCACCACCATCGCATTAGAAAATGTTGATTTTAGTTTTGAATTGGTTTTCTACAAGTGATTGAAAGGTGCAGAAGATTGTAAAGAAATCTAACTTTGACTTCAATGGATAAAACCAACATAATCTAGACCAATGGTCTATACATCATAGTACTTACAACCCTAAACACAAAATGTAGGTGAAGGACCCTAGAGATCACAGTGTATCTTCTTTAGAGGTCTAGAAGCGAAAAATCAGAATCTAAGAAAGGTAATCTACTGCTCTGGCCCAATCTAAAAGCCTCACATGTGCTGCCAACACTCTTGGAGACTGAGATGAGCTTATTCTTCGCAAGTTGATTCAAGACTAGATTATTTGGGTGACCTAATCTCGTGTGCCAGACATCACCAGTTGAAGTTTGTTGTCTTGAATAGAAGAATGCATGTACTAGAGAATTTTCCAGAACATAGAGTCCATCAAGGCTTTTTCCCAGATTAAGGACCTTCTACGTGACCTTGTCCTTAATAAACAACCCATCATCATCAAATTCAAAGGAACATGGATAATCTTTTGTAACCTTTGACACTAAAAGTAAGTTTTTAGCAATATTTGGACAAACTAGCACATCATTTAGTTGTAACTTACCTGAAGAAGAAGTAAGAACTGTTGACCATGTGTGGGTAATAGGGAGGAAATCTCCATTTCCCACAATCACATAATCAGTTTCATGATAGGGCAGAGAGTTTTGGAGAATCTGTTGGGAGTTGGTGATGTGTGTTGTTTCCCCTGTGTCTGGATACCCCTCTGCTCTAGAATGATATGTAACGTCTGTAATCCTCAATGATGCCATTGCTGGTGGTGAATCTTCTAGCTGATAGGCATAATCAAATATGTGCCAACATTTTAGGGCTTGATGTCCTGGTTTACCACAGATTTGACACTGAGGTTTGATGTCTTCACCAAATGAGTTCCCTGAGTTTGAAGATGAACTAGAGGGACTGGTTATATGTTGTGGAAATCCTCTGCCTCTAGTTGTGAATCCTCTTCCTCTTCCAAATCTATTCCCTTCCTAATCCATGAAGAGATGCAAAAATCTTCATGTTTTCTGCTACTAGACTGCCAATGGAGGTGAGCTGGTCACACAGAGATTTCACTTCCTTCAAATATTATGTTATGTTCTTTTCTCCCTTTTGTGTTTAACAGTTTTCTCTACAACTCAAAGATTCTAGAGGAGGAGACTCTATTGAAGTGTTTAGATAGTGATACCCACACTTTATTTGATGTTACACAGTTTACAACCATGCTTAGGATGTCTTCTGAAAAGGATCCCAAGAGCCAAGCCTTCACCACCTGGTCTCCTCTTTGCCACTCTAGAAAGTTTGGATTTGAAGTTGGTTTATCACCAACTGAGCCAGGAACAAGCATTATGTTGGTGTCGAAACCCCCTCAGCAGGTTTCTAGCCCAACCGGTGTCACTTCCTAGATAACAGCTTAGCATGTGTCAAGATGCAAAAAGATTCACTTGGCAGATTTCTACTTAGACGCAGAGAGTGAATGATTGGCTACTCATGTCGTAGACGAGCTGAGCAGAAGGCGATTACGAGTTAAGTAGAAATCGATTACGAGCTATACAAGAGAAGACTAGGTCCAGGCGGTTTTGAAAAAAGGGAGAAGCACCAAGATTGTGATCCCAACGACCCTAGAAGATCGGAACAACCGGAATTAGGTTGAGGGGGATATAAGGCGAGAAGAGAAAGAAATAAAGTATTAGAATCTTTTTGGGTTTTTAGAACTAGAATAGAGAGATTGATCTATCTTTGTACAAACACATTCATCAAAATCAATAAAAAAACATATTATTCTTCTTTGTATTCATTTTGACTTGAGTTTGTGTTGTAATTTCCTTCTAATTTTGACAAGAACGACGAATTCCTCATTAAGATAATCATCTAAAAATTCATTGTGGGTTTTAGCATCCACAAATTGGCACCATCTATGGGGAATAAATAGTTCTTTGACGCAAGAAGGAAGAACGCAGCCAAATCCAACTCAGCCATGACGGAAAACACATCCATACCATCCGACGAATATTCTAGCACAATCCAGACACTCTTCCAATCTGTACAATCCATGTCTGAGAAGCTAGAGATACAGGACGCCCTGAACAGATCCCTGCTAGACAGGCTCGACCAGATGGCAAAGGAATCCACAGACCTAACAAAGATAATGACTAAACAGCGAGACCGAGAAACGTCCTCACGACACCGCTCCACCAGGACGTCCGCACGACAATACCCAGTCTCAGGAGAACATTCCATGAGTCTACGCTTCACTCCAACCCCATACTCCGGCAAGACACGAGAATGATGCGTTGATGCTACGGAGACCCCACCTGATGGAAACCTATAGGGAGGACAACCCGACCAGGAAGATGACCAAACCAATGGCAAGACCGAGCAGCCGAATCACACCTTGAGCCCCGAGGCTTCGAAAGACGATAAGGATAGAACCGACCCATCTGAGGAATCCGAGGGGGACCAGACATGTACGAGGATGACTCCTATATCCCACCTTCTCGCGCCCACAAGCGACCTCAACAATCGATCAAGGAGATCCGGTAGATGAAAGATTCCTTGCGACAGGCCCTCCGACAAATGAACTCCAAACTTCATCAAGCCACAAGCTCAGCGCCAGAGCTGGACCGACTAATGGAGGAAACACTATGGAGCCCGCATGCCGCGCACATAAAGAATGCAAGAATACGAAACCCCAGAAAGATCAAGATCCCTTTCTACAAAGGAAAGACGGATCCCAGTGCGTACATGACTGCCTTCAGGATCGCAGTCGGACGAGCGCAGTTTGATGAGCACGAGAAGGACGCAGGATACTGCCAACTGTTCAACGAACACTTGCAGGGACCAGCACTCACCTGGTTCTCACGGCTTCCTGAAGGATCAATCCACAGCTTCAACCAGATGAGCCTAATGTTCCTAAAGCACTACTCGGTGTACATCGAGAGAGACATCTCAGACGCGGATATGTGGAGCATGACCCAGGGTCCAAACAATTCTCTCCGACAATTCATTGATAGATTCAAAGAAGTGATATCACGGGTGGTGGTAACCGAAACCACCGCAATCACCAGCCTAAAAAATGCGGTATGGAGAGAGTCTGAATTCAGATTGGACCTAATACTGAACTCGCCAGCAAGAATCGACGATGCGCTCCATAGAGGAAAGGTGTTCGCAAGGATAGAAGAAGATCTAATCGAAATACAGAAACAAACCCGAGAAAGGGGCCAAATGACTCAGGTTGCTACCCAAAGGTGAAACCCCCGGGTGAGTAATCAAACGCTTTTTGCAGGAAAACCTAAGAACAAACCTTGGAATCAATGGAAACGACCTGAGGAAAAGGGAGGCGTCAAAAAACACTGTGAATGCCATAACCAGGATGGACACTCTATTGAGGAATGCAGGAGTTTCAAATCTTTTCTCTCCAGCAAATACCAATCTGGAGAATTGGTGGAGCCCGACAAGGCGAGGACAACTGACCTCAAGCAGGGGGCAGAAGACCAAGCCGAAGAGGCCAACCCCCCGAAACGAGACCAAGAAGAATTATCTCAAACAGCACCGACCCCGTCATTCAAAAAATGGATCAACATGATCATGGGGAACCACCAATTTAGCTTAAACTCGGTAACCGCAATCAAAGCATATGATCGCAGGGCTGCATCATGCAAGAAATGGCAAGTCAAGCCCTTGGAGACAGGGAAACCTATAGCATTCGACGAAACGGACACAACAGGACTCAATGTCCCTCATGCCGATCCCCTGGTCATTGAGTTGATCCTTGAAGAGTACGAGATCGTGAGAGTACTCATAGATACAGGGAGCTCAGTAGATTTAATTTTCAAAGAGACTCTGGAAAAAATGGACATAGACCTCTCACGCGTCAAAGGACCACCTGCGCCATTGACCGGCTTCACCAGCAAAACATCCATGACGATTCGAACTATCAAACTATTAATGTACGCATCTGGGGTATCAAGGATGATCGAATTCACAGTAATTGACAAGCCGGCAAGATACAACGCAATCCTGGGGACACCATAGATAAATGCAATAAAGGCTATCCCGTCAACTTACCACCAATGCGTTAAATTCCCAACCAAGGAAGGAGTCAAAACGATCAAAGGAAGTCAAAGGTCAATCCGAGCTTTCTACTTGGTCGAACTCATACTCAGAGAAAAGTCCTTATAGCAACTACATATTGGGGAGCCCACCCCACCTGCGGAGCAAACATATGAGGAACCCAAGCTCGACGAGGTGACGTAGTACTGCATATACCCAGGACATCCGGAGCGCTGCGTCGGTATAGGATCAAAACTCGAAAAGGACTTGAAAGAGGAGCTGATCTGCTTTCTCAAGGAGAATAAGCACACCTTCGCGTGGAACATGACAGACATGCCAGGAATAAGCCTAGACATTATGTTTCACGAGTTGAACGTAGACCCAATCTACAAGCTGGTTAAACAGAAAAAGAGCAAGCTGGAAGCCGAATGGGCTCAGGAGGTCAGAGACGAGGTGGAAAAGCTGTTAGGAGCAGGCTCGATCATAGAAGTGAAATACCCAGAATGGCTGGCCAACCCCGTAGTGGTAAAGAAAAAGAATGGCAAATGGAGAGTCTGCATTGACTTCATCGACTTTAACAAAGCATGTCCCAAGGACAGTTTCCCATTGCCAAACATAGACCAGCTTGTCGAAGCCACAACTGGCTACAACTACTCATGCACCCCGACGACAGGGAAAAAACCGCTTTCACTATGGAGAGGGGAATCTATTGTTACAAAGTGATGCCTTTCGACCTAAAGAATGCATGCAAAACCTACCAGCGTTTGGTCAAAATAATGTTCTTGGAACAGCTGGGAAAAACAATGGAAGTCTACATAGACGACATGCTCGTCAAATCCTCTGATGAAGATAGCCACGTTAGCGCGACCTGCGCACCTGTTTCCAAATACTTAATACCAACAGGATGAAACTGAATTCGGCCAAATGTACGTTCGCGGTAACCTCAGGAGAATTCCTTGGCTACCTGGTGACAAGAAGGGGGATCGAAGCCAATCCAAAACAAATCAACGCGCTATTAAGAATGCCATCACCAAAAAACACTAGAGAAGTGCAGAGACTGACTGGACGCATAGTCGCCCTGACCAGGTTTATATCCAAATCAACTGAAAAATGCCTTCCATTTTACAACTTTAATGAAGGGGAACAAAAAAATTCATCTGGGACGAGAAGTGCGAATCAGTGTTCAAAGAATTGAAAACCTACCTCATGACACCACCAGTCCTCTCAAAGCCCCAAGAGGGGGAGACGTTATACCTTTACATAGTAGTATCATTCCACACGATCAGCTCAGTTATCGTACGTGAAGAGTTAGGCAACCAAATGCCAATCTTTTACCTCAGGAAAATCCTAGATGATGCGGAAACCAGATACCCGACTATAGAGAAGCTGGCCCTGGTTGTGGTGCATTCAGCATGGAAATTGCGATCTTATTTTCAATCTCATTCAATCGTGGTGTATTCAAACCAACCTTTGCGAACAATCCTGCACAGCCCGAATCAGTCTGGGAGTCTGGGAGACTATCCAAGTGGGCTGTCGAGCTCAGCGAGCATGACATAGAATTCAGGAGTCGGACCTGTGAAAAGTCTCAAGTCTTGGCGGATGTCCTAATAGAGTTACCACCTGAGATGAATCCGGCAACACAGCCAGATGAAGCAAAGTGGTCACTATACGTAGACGGGGCAAGCTCGAAACACGGTTCCGGAGTAGGTGTACGGTTGGTCTCCCCAACAGGGGAGATAGTCGAGCAATCGTTTCGATTAGATTTTGCGGCTTCAAACAACAAAGCCGAATACAAAGCGATGATTTCCGGGCTGCGACTGGCAACAGCAATCAGAGCTAAGTGGGTAATGGCTTACTACGACTCTCAGCTAGTAGCAAACCAATTCAGCGGGGATTACGAGACAAGGGATGAGAGAATGGAAGCGTACTTAGGCGTGGTAAAAACCCTATGTAATGAATTCGCGGACTTCGACCTAGTCAAAATCCCTAGAGGCGAAACATACCTACCTACGCCCTGGCCGCATTGGCCTCTACTACGAACCCGCAAACGACCAGGGTCATACCAGTCGAGACTATCAATAAGCCGAGCATCGCCATCGCAAATGCCACCTGTGTCATCCAGGATTCAATCAAGGAATACAATTCTAACCCAGATCCCGAGGACGTCGAAGAGGACGCGATCCCAATAGAAACAGACGAGGTCGAAGTGGAAGTAGACTGGTGACTCGAAATACTGGCTTACATAACAGATGGGATATTGCCACCAAAG
This sequence comes from Iberis pinnata, assembly GCA_900406425.1. Classification (NCBI taxonomy): domain Eukaryota; kingdom Viridiplantae; phylum Streptophyta; class Magnoliopsida; order Brassicales; family Brassicaceae; genus Iberis; species Iberis pinnata. The sequence goes on from OVBE01013188.1 coordinate 10,476, forward strand.
AAATGGGATGCCAGAAAACTTAAGGCCAAAAGTGCTAGATACACCCAGCTAGATGGCAACCTCTAAAAATGGAGCGTACGTGGCCTGCTACTAAAATGCATATTTGGCCAGTAGACGAAAAAGATAATAAAGGAGGTGCACGGTGGAGCATGTGGAAATCATTCAGGCAGAAGGGCGATGGCGTTCAAAATAAAGCGATATGGATACTATTGGCCAACAATGATCACGGACAGCGAACAATACGCGTTGAAATGTGAAAAATGCCAAAAACACGCGCCATTGATATACATACCAACTGAGGAAATGAAATCTATCACGGCATCCTACCCATTTATGAGATGGTCTATGGACATAATTGGCCCGATGCACAGATCGAAACAGAAAATTTTCCTTCTCGTCCTGACGGACTACTTCTCCAAGTGGATAGAAGCTGAATCATTCGCTAAAGTCAAATCCGAGAACGTGGAGTCCTTCATCTGGAAGAACATAATTTGCCGCCATGGGATCCTCTACGAAATCCACACTGACAACGGCCCTCAATTCGCATCAGATCGATTCAAAGATTTTTGCGAACGCATGTGCATAAATCTAACCTTCTCAACACCTTACTATCCACAAGCCAACGGCCAAGCCGAGGCCGCAAACAAAAACAATCTTAGATGGGCTAAAGAAAAGGTTGGACGCCAAAAAGGGCAGATGGGAAGACGAGTTGAAGGGAGTACTCTGGTCTGATAGAACTACACCCCGAAAAGGAAAAAACGACTCATCATTTGCTCTGGTGTATGAAACCGAGGCGGTAATACCAGCTGAAACCGAATTTCCCAGCCTCAGAGTCGAACTGGCACCTCAAAATACGGACCAAAATGATCAGATGCTCATCGACATAGCAGACACCATTGACGAACAGAGAGACCAGGCAAAAATACGCTTGCAACATTACCACAACGCCGCAGCACAATTCTACAACAAAAAGATCAGGAAGAGACGGTTTGCTGAAGGAGAGCTCGTGCTCCGGGAAGTTTTCCCTGCAAGGGCTAAAAGAAACGCAAAAAATTTGGGTATCAAATGGGAAGGACCATACAAAATATCTAAGGTCATCAAGCCAGGAGTATACGAACTAAAAGACACAAAAGGGAACGTAGAGCGACACCCTTGGAACGTTCAACACTTGAAGAAATATTTTTGTTAGTAACTAGCAAATTATGTCCCTTTTTATTTCCATGCATATTTGTACCCTCCAATTTAGTGAACTATGACCTCGGCTTGATCCCCATCACAGGAGTACGTAGGCAATTCCTTAGACAGGAATTCAGTTGTTGTAATTTTTAATTGTAATCTGCGTCAGACTTGTCCTTCCCTTATAAATTTTTCTCAAAAAATGGGGGAGATGTATTCGTCCTTCACACTCCAACCCAGCCCGCCCTGTCTTTTCCTTATAAATTTTTCTCAAAAAATGGGGGAGATGTATTCGCCCTTCATACTCCAACCCAGCCCGCCCTGTCCTTCCCTTATAATTTTTTCTCAAAAAATGAGGGAGATGTATTCGTCCTTCACACCCCAACCCAGCCCGTCCTGTCTTTTCCTTATAATTTTTTCTCAAAAAATGGGGGAGATGTATTTGTCCTTCACACTTTAACCCATCCCGCTCTGTCTTTTCCTTATAAATTTTTCTCAAAAAATGGGGGAGATGTATTCATCCTTCACACTAGATACTCAACCCGACCCAACCGGGGGCTCTCGATATGACTGACGAACCTGCGCGCGAACCTACATGGTGCAACCCCTCACCCAACCAACATGGCTGAACACCTGACATCCACCGAGCTACTCCACCGCCATCCATTACGGTTAGTATCGCTTCCACCTATCCTTTCTACCAATACTCTGGAGAAATCGAGGGGAGAACACTATACTACACATGCGAAGGACCATCTAGACTCTACAATTTCAGCTAAATGGTAAAACTATCTAATCTTTTAAATACCCCCCTCGTTATAGCACAACACGAAAAACATATCACAATCAAACATATCACATTGCACGACCTAGCCAGTCGTACAATACATTGCACACCCCCCAGCGGGTATCAGCCTGAGCAGCCCTCAGCACGTTATAAGCGGTAAAGTCGAGTCTAGTCTCGCAATAACACGTTAAAAATATAGCAAATGGTGTCAAACAGTCGAAACACTCATGGTACCTTTTAAACATCCGATCCCTCGAATAGAATAGGCAGCTTCAGCCAAATCGCCTTTAATGACAAAACGAATACCAAATTTTTCTATCAAACACATGCGGCGTAATCCTAATACACATCATTACGATTAAAAATATCTTGGCAAAACTCAGCTCGGAACGGGTACTCAGAAGCAGCAAACAAAGCTATGAACGGGTACTCAGACGCAGCAAAC
>OVBE01013189.1:0-12883 GCA_900406425.1 Iberis pinnata
TATATATATATATATATATATATATATATATATATACGCTTCTAATATGTATTCATTTCTTAATTTTTTTTAAAAACACGCTTACGTGATTCCACGCTTCCGCTTTCATGCTTCCATGCAGCTTAGAATTTCTCTCTTGCCTATCATAATTGGCTGCCACCTCTCTTTAATTTGGGAACGGTGGTTAGCGGTGCGTCGATCTCGATTCCATTTAGTTTCTTCATTTGGTTTTTCGCGTATTGCTCTTTTGACGTGTTTGGAGGAAAAGTGACGCGCGATTGGCGGGATCTAGGCCATGGGCAAATACAAGACAAGAGTTTAGTGCTTGCATTTACTATAAGTTCGAATAATATGTGAAGTAAGTTAGTACACAATTATATATCTATTGCAAGTTATATGAACTTGTTGAAAAATATTGGGTGCACGTGCCCCTTTACCATACATGTATATTCATCATTGTCTTGAGCTTTGCTTGGTGTGAGTGTTTGGGGCTTTTCGGTGCGGTGTCTGGGGACACTAGACTTCTTGCCAACAACATGGATTGGGTTCTACGACCACTCTCTTCACCGATCGAATGAGTTTCTTTGTTTGTAGCCTCTAGGTAGCCTCCTGGGTCTTTTCTCCTTTTCCTTCGTTGTGGGTTTCTACTAATTTCTTCATCTTTTTTCCTTAGCAGTGTGCCTCTGGCTTACTCTTGTATAAGCGGTGTTCAGGAATATTGAACCTTGTTTCTTGTCTTTGAGTTTAGGCTGGGTTGGTTATCAGCTTCTAAGTTAGTGGGTTTGCTACGGTGCGAGTCAGAGTAATCTTGCTTTTGGTTAGCTTTCCTTGGTATGCTGGTCCCTTTCATTCCACTAAATCTTTTTTGACATTTTAGTCATTCATTTTTGGCTAGGTTATTATGGTTTTGTTTTTATGTATTTGATCTAGGTTATGATCATCTCTAAGTATTCTTTTCGTTGATGTTTTTTAGCCTTTGATGGATCGTTCTCTTCATCTTTATTGATGAACATTTTATGCGGTTTACAACTTCCTCCATTCGAGTCATCCTTCATATTTAGTGCGAGATTTGATTCGGTGTTTTTTCTGTTCATCGGTGTTTAGACGTGCGTTGTCTCTTTTGATTTAGGCATTTGTGACAGGTTACTTTCGCCTCAAGAGAGGTTCGTTATGCTAGTTAAAGAAGTGCATCTTTTCATTTGTCAACTGACTTTAAGTGAGGACACATGTATCAGTTGGCATTCTCTTCTTTCTGTTTCTCGGAATGTAAGGTTAGTTATTTGTATCTTTAGTGATTTCTATATATATGTTTAGCATTTTTGAAGTTAAGTTATGTATTTTCTTAGCTTCCATTGTATTAGACTTTATTTCCTCAACTTTCAAATTCTAATAGTCAAAATCTGCGGAATTTGGTGTTTGTTTTTTTTTTTATTTTTTTGTTTTTTGACAATAGAGAAAATCCCCAAACTCTCTCTGACCTATCTCTTAAGGAAACCCAGATCTCACTCAAGTCTTGGCGGCAGCGCTGGGCCTTCGCCGGCGTCCGCCATCCGTCATCTCGTTTTTCTTTTTCGTTTCCAATGTATAGTAATCTTCAGGTTTCCAGTAGCAGTGGTGGTGCTCTGATTTTTCTTGTGTAGTTTGGTGCTCAGTTTTGGTAGTTTAAGGGTCTATAAGGTCGTCGGAGAAGTGGTCGCCATTTTCCTCTTGTCAGCCACCTCTGTCCTCTCCGTTTGGCGCTGCAAGGCCAGCCTAAGTGGGTCTGTCAGTGTTGCGCAACAATAGCTTCTCTCCATGTTAGCTCTTTTATGCTTTTCATATTAGATTTGGATTTGGTTGATGCTTGGGTTTCGATTCGTTTTCTTCCCTGGTTATTGCTGGAGTGATGCTTCAATTATTTGGGTTTTGTTGGCGTTTTTAGAGTTATGGCTGGTTTTGTGAGCTTCATTGGTTCTGGCTTGGGTTGGATATTCGTTTGTTAAGGATGAGTAATCTTGCTCTGGTTTGGTTGTTTAGCTCCATTAATCCTCTTCAACTTCGATCAATTGTTGAATTCTTTGGGTTTTACCTTTTGTTGTTTAGAGGTTTTCGCTCTTTGTTTCTACTTCTCAGGTGCGATCGAAGCCTTTTGTTATGCGGGATTTCTTCGTTGGCATTTTCCGGTCATCTCATTTTGAGTTTTGACTTCGCCTCTTCCCGGATTATCTGTGGTTATCTACTGTTGTGTAGGAGCATTTGTCCAGAATAATAGTCTTCGCTTCTCTTCATTAGTGAGGTAGTCTTATTCATCAAAGAAGGATTGTTGTGCGTGGTCGTTTATCTCAGTCGTCTTATGGAGTTTACATTCAGTTTGGAGTGGTTTTCTTCAACTTTGCATTCAAGTGTGGCTTCCCATTCTAGCGCTTTTGAGAGTCATCTTCAGTTCCTGTCACTTTTCTATTTTGACGCTCGTCTTTTTTAGTGTAATTTATATGTTTCTTCTTTGTCTCCCGGTTGTCGAGATTTTGACTCATGAAATCTCGAGTTTCGACAGTCAAAATTTGCGGATATTAAATCCTGAAATTTTGAGTTTTAACAATCGAAATTTGCAGGTTTTGATATTTTTTGTTATTGTAATTTTTACGGTTATTATCAATGTTAAAGACGGAAAAAAAAGATAAAGGAATATTGCTTCTATTTTTATTTTTATTTTTGTTAATTTGTCTAGAATCATCGCTTTTTAGTTTTTCCCATTAAAGCACAAACCACAAACATATCGCCACTTGTACACTATCTTCTTCATTCCAAACATTAACTGCAAGCCCGTGATGCTTCCTGCTCCATAGTTCTTTGTTTCCCATCTTTCTGGTTTGGTCTTCTTCTTCCTCAAATTCTTCAAAGGTGATTCCCTTTTAATTTTTATATTTATTAAAATCTTTTTCGGTGTGAGAAAAAAATTCGAAGTCAAAGACAGTAAACCATTTTTGGGTTCCTCCTATAAATATAAAAATGGTCAATCACAACATTTTCACCAATCTTTCATTGTATGGATTCATCTAGATTCCGGTCATCCTCAAATCGGAATACGCCATTGGAAGAAGATAATCAACAATTGGGTTTTTTAATCCCTAAAATCAGTAGAAAATATCGATCATTAAGCTTCGATTCGGGTCTCGGCTTGATTATTTCGCTTTCTGGTAATCAGAGATTGGAGTCTCCGACAAGATTGGTAATGGCAACTTCTGCCCTAAACTCTGACAAGAAGATCATTACTGGTCCCGCCGGTTATATTCTTGAAGACGTTCCTCATTTCTCCGATTACATCCCAAATCCTCCTGTACGTCACTCTGTTTTTTTCCTAAATTCTGATAAATGTGAGCGGGAAAATGATGAATTTTGCTTTAAAGTTTCTGTTTTTAATCCCAAACTGTAAAAATTTCTTCTTTTGATTTGATCGATCATATTTGTTTCAGACATATCCAAATCCGTTACAAGACAACGCTGCTTACTCTGTTGTTAAGTAAGTGACCGTTTGCTTCACCTTCAAGAACTCTAATTAAGATTCTTAATTGATAAAATCTGATGTGTTTTCAGGCAGTATTTCGTCGATGATGATGACACAGTTCCTCTAAAGGTAAGTAAAACTGTAAAAGTATCTAACTTTAGCCATTAACATTCGTTTATTTGATTCGAGTTTTTGCCTTATTTCAGATAGTTGTTCATCCTAATAGTCCTAGAGGAACACATTTTCGCCGAGCAGGACCACGTCAAAAGGTTTTATCTATATTATGTTTTAGATCTCAAGAGTCTAAGCTTGAGAAGATGAGTCACTGATGGAGTTTGTTGTTTACTCAGGTTTACTTTGAATCAGATGATGTTCTTGCTTGCATTGTTACATGTGGTGGTTTATGTCCCGGGCTTAATACAGTGATTAGAGAGATAGTTTGTGGATTATCTTATATGTATGGTGTCAAGAGAATCCTTGGAATTGATGTAAGTCTTATCTATTTAGTCATTTCTTTCAGTATCAGTTTCAAATTCTCAACTCGATATGCTCGGTTTTCAGGGAGGTTACAGAGGATTTTACGCAAGAAACACAATCCATTTAGACTTAAAAACAGTTAATAACATCCATAGAAGTGGTGGAACAATCCTTGGGACTTCAAGAGGTGGTCATGATACTAAAAAGATAGTTGATAGTATTCAAGATCGCGGGATTAATCAGGTTCTTGATTTACTAATGAATCTGCGGAATTTCACATTGAAATGATGTGAGATGCTCTTTGGTTAGGTTTATATAATTGGGGGAGATGGAACATTGAAAGGAGCAGCTGCTATTTTCGATGAAATTAGAAGACGGGGGCTCAAAGTTGCTGTTGCCGGGATCCCTAAAACAATCGACAATGACATTCCTGTAGATCTTTTTTTCCCGAATGGTTTTAAATTTGGTTATGGTTGTTTGAGATATTGAGTGTTGGTACTTTGTTAATTCAGATTATAGATAGATCATTCGGTTTTGACACAGCTGTAGAAGAGGCTCAACGTGCTATCAATGCAGCTCATGTTGAAGCTACAAGCTTTGAGAATGGTATTGGTCTTGTGAAGTTAATGGGACGATACAGCGGTAAGCAGTTTTTCATAAACTAGGCCTGTTCTTTACAGATGCTGCATCTAGATACAAACGCTAAAATGTTATTTGTTTGGTCCATTTAAAATTAGTATGCAAATGCAGTATTTGGATATAAAATCTAAAAACCTAGATATTTGAGATGCTGAAAAAACGAGCTTTTAAATGCAGCATCTCAAATGTGTAAAAACCAAAACTCCGAGAAAGCACGCCAAAATTACGGAAACATGTTTTTTTTGTTGTCAAAAACGCATTTTTCTCCAAAAAATGCGGAAACTCGTTTTCTGCAGAAAGAAAATGCATATGATTACTTTTACAACTGCATATAAAGGTCAAATTCAGATTTGGAAACGAATTATACGATGCTGCATCCAGATACGAAAACGAAAGGGACCTACGTAGCATTTACTTAAGTTTAGTTGACCCAAAGAGATGTTTATGGTTAAATGGTTTGTGTAGGATTCATTGCAATGTATGCAACTCTAGCTAGCCGAGATGTGGACTGTTGCTTGATCCCGGAATCTCCATTCTTTCTTGAAGGCAAAGGCGGACTTTTTGAATTTATCGATAAACGGTTAAAGGAGAATGGTCATATGGTGATTGTAATAGCTGAAGGCGCAGGACAAGATTTGTTAGCTGAAAGTGTAGAACAGTCCACAACTCTTAAAGATGCTTCTGGAAACAAACTTCTATTAGATATTGGCTTATGGATCTCCCAACGGATCAAGGTTAACATTTTAAAATTTCTGAGGAAAACATGATCATTTCGATATGTGATATGTTTTGCTTGTCTCTCTTTGTATGCAGGATTATTTCGCTAAGAAGATGACATTAAATCTCAAATACATAGATCCAACTTACATGATACGAGCTGTTCCGAGTAATGCAGCAGATAATGTATGCTGCACGCTATTAGCTCAAAGCGCGGTTCATGGAGTAATGGCTGGTTATAATGGCTTTACAGTTGGTCTTGTCAATGGTAGACATTGTTACATTCCCTTCTATGTGAGCATCTCCTACATGTTTGATTAGGTACATTACTTTTTTCGATTTCGAATTTTAAACAATATTGGTTTGAGTATTGTGTAGAGAATCACAGAGAGACAGAACAAAGTGGTAATAACTGACAGAATGTGGGCAAGGCTATTGTCTTCAACGAACCAGCCTAGTTTTATGAAGCATGAGCCAAACCAGCCAGTTGGTGAAGCAGGAGCCATGAAGTGGTGAACAACTCTTGTCTTAAAAAGACATTTGTTTGTGTTTGATATAAGGAGATCTTTGTTTGGGGGAAGTAAAGGTTTCTTTATTTTAATAGAAGCTTTTTGGAAATGTTTTATAATCTAACTTCAAGCAAAGAGAAAGAGAAATTACTACTCCTTGACACTCTTGTAATTGTGAGAATCATAATAATGTAATAACTCTTGGTTTTGAGTTTACTCTTTACCAAAAATTGTATTAAACCATTTGTAATCATTGTCATATTTTATGACATAAAATGTTAAAGGCAAAATTGCTTACTTGACCTACATATTCATACTAATTGTTGAAGTAACCCGATAGTTTAATTAATTGCTAGAGATAACTCAATTTTCGTTAAACCCGATTCTACCCCTCGGTCATGAACAAACGAAAAACTGGGAAAAAGAATTAAATAGATGAGAGAGAAAAAAGATCTGCAGTATTTATGAAAATGCCACCGATTTTTTGGGAGTGAAAAAGAATCTGCGAATTTTTGTAATGCAGACTTGTTTGTGTTGCATATTTGTTTTTGCATATGTGTTTTTCGCAGATTTGTTTGTGTTGCAGATTTTTTTTGTGGCAGATTTTTCCTCGCAGATTTTTTGTCTATCTGGCCACAGATTTTTATGTGACGTCTACGTCATCGCAGATTTTTCTACGTCACCGCATATTTTTTTCTTTTGCAGATTTTTGGTCGCTGTTTTTTAATAACATTACAGATTTGTTTACATTGCAGATTTGTTTTCGCAGAGTTTTATGTACATTGCAGATTTATTTTATTCTACATATTTGTTTTACATTGCAGATTTGTTTAATTAACCTGCAGATTTTTTTTCTGCTCCCACAGATTTATCAGTTTCCATAATTGCCAGAATAACCCCTTTGACCGCATATTTATTTTAAATCTGCAATGGGCGCAGTTTTATTGCACACGTTACCGCAGATTTTCCTAAATCCTTTGACCGCTGATTTTAAAAATCTGCAACACAATCTTGCAGATTTTTTGCTTGGTCAAGAGAATAGTTTGACCGCTGCTTTTACATTGCAAAGTTGTTTCTCTATTGCAGAGTTGTTTCTCCATTGCATATTTGTTTCTACATTGCAGAGTTGTTTCTCTATTTCCACATATTTGTTTACTTAGGCCCTGTTCGTTTCTGTATCTGGATACAATATCCGTATTTATATCCAGATTCAATATCTAGATACTAAAGTTGGATGTTGTTCGTTTTCATATTTGTATTTGGAATCTAAATATTGTATCTAGATATATTTTTGTACGTTTTGGTATTTGTAATAGTATCTAGATACAATTTGATAAAAATGACCAAAATGGCATTTTATATACTACAAACCTAACTAATTAACCTAACTAATTTTATATTTCGTTAAATTTTATGGAAATTTTGTTGCTGGAAAATTTTACGGGAATTGTTTGACCAAAAAATTTTTGGAGGGAAATTTTTTGGCGGGAATTTGTTGTTGGAATTTTCTTGGCGGAAAATTTTCGGTGAAAAAATTTTACGGGAAATTTTTGTCGGTAAAATTTTTACGGGTATTTTTCTGAAAAAATTTCTTTGTGAAAATTTTTGGTTAGAAAATCAATCTTTATATCATTTTAGCTTTTCAAACTTTAAGGGTATTATGGTTTTTCGGTTTTTGAGATACAATTACTGTATCCGGATACTACTTTTTTTAGTATCTCTAGTATCCAAATGTTAGGATACAAATTAATTAGTATCTAGATACAAATTTTTTTAAGGAAAAACGAACAATATCTCAGTATCTGGAGACAGATACAATATCTAGATAGTGAAACGAACATGGTTTTAGTAAGAAATTCTAAGTTTGAGTTTCTTACTTGCTAAAAGCTTAAATTGAATTGGTCAGTGAAATTTGTTGGAAGCAGAGGATCGAATCAAATAAACACAATAAGTTCTACTATGTAACCACTTGAATCTTTGTCAAAGAAGGAGAATGCAGCCACTAGATTATCCTCTCTCTCCATATGAAGCAGCTCTTCGTAGAAGAGCCTTAGTGTAATTAGGCTGGATTCTTAAAGCTTGATTACAATCGTCAATAGATTCATCCCACATACCGAGTTTAAACCAACACGCTGTTCGATTACAATATAGAACCGAGTTGAAACCATCAAGCTTGAGTCCATCTCCATAAGCCAAACTAGCTTCTGAATAGCTCCCGGAACTAAATAACTCATTTCCGTGAGCACGAGCTTTCGCCACATTCACAACATTGTTTAGTACTGATACTAACTCCGGATTATTGCTATGATCAATCCTCATAGCTTTCTATGCCTTTAGAGCTGCGCTTTCAAATCTGCAACAAACCTATCATCTTTACTTACTCACTCAAGAACCAAACCAAATTAAAAAATAAAAACTCCTTTTCGAGTTTAAGCATTTTGAAACTCACCTTCCTAAAGCCATATCAACTTGAGCTTGAACACAAAGCACATAAGCTTCTACGCCTCCGAGGATTGTTCATCATTTATTGTAATATTGGAGCCCATAGAGACTTTGCCCGATCTGTACCAAAATCGATCTCTGGGTCTTGAAGCTCCCTTAGGCTGCTGCTACTGCTGCCACCATTAATATCACCGCTCATTTCCTCGACAAACCCGCTATGTCAAAAGGGACATTTGATCTTTGCATCAATGATTGGATTCACCACCTGTGAACACATATGACACCAATACCTAGCCGCCATTGCCTTGCCTCTTCCTCTTTCTCTCCTTCCCCACCCAATTATATCTGTTTATCTCTCATTTCTGAAACAATCAAAAGAAGACCACAAGCAACATGATGAAATTTTCAACTTCTGTTTGCCCATTTTCCATACGGTTTCAACAGATCTAAGTAAAAAAAGAGGGTGAACATTGATAGTAGGAGTTTTGAGTTCCTACTACGTATCAATTAACCATCCTTGTAGAGATTGGTTATCAATCCAAATGGGAATGCACTAACAATATGGAATGCAATGGATGCTTTAAAGTCAAGCTAAGTGTTAAAAGAGGTGATTTTACTTAAAGGTCCTAAGTGCAATGAACATGTTGAAGGTACAATGCATAAACATAAAAACAAGCTTAAAAGACTAAGATGTAAAAACATAGTAAAAGCAGAGAGGGTGAAAGATGTAAACAATGTGAAGCAGTTCCTGAGGACAAAGGGTAATTGACTAAGGATCCATCATGAACCACCTAAATACCTAACATACCTCATACAATGAGCTAACCCCTAGATAGTAGTAACATAAGCAACCAATTCTAATCTCTTGGCAACCAATTTCAAGCAAAGCAATCGCGGACTCAACTCTCTTCATAGACAATAACTAATAAGCAGGCATGAACGAAAATCTACTATAGTCAATAAGTTTCCCAAACAACTAATCTCTTAGAAGGGGAAACGAATCTCTAAAATCACCTAGTTCCAGACACCTTCAATGACTCACCTCTCGGTGTTGAAGCGCTTAAAGGCGGGTTTTCAGTCCCTCTCAGGTATAAATACAATCAGCATTACGAGCAAGTGAAACAGAAAGGATTTAAAGACAAACAACTTAGGTACTAAGGTGAACTCAGGACATCAACCCTAGTCTACCCCATCCTCAGGAACTTGATGGACTACTCACTACTCATGGGAGTAGAAGCAGAGAAAACAGAAATCATAACTTCAAAGCTAAACATGCAGATCTAAGGATAAACGGATGAAGAAAAACAAAAACACAAACCCTGAAACTAAGAACAGTAATAAAACAGTAAAAAAGAGATGAAGAACAAACTTAAAACAGGAGATTAAAAGCTTAAAACGAATATAACAAGCACCAACTCAACAACAACCTAAAGCTAAGAAAGAAAGTAAAGGAAAAACAGTAGATTAACTTAAAACTTGAAAGAAATCTGGTTTTTACACCAAGAACATGAAGAACAAAAAAGAAAATGAAAACCTAAGACTAAAACCTAAAAAAAAAAAAGAAAACTAAGCTTGTTGCAAATGGAGGTGAATTAGGGCTTTTATAGTGTTCAGAGAAAAGCCCTAATTCGCACTAAAGACAAAAAGGTAATCATTGTCTTGGATCTGGGCTTTGGTTCAGGTGCTATCCGGATTTGAGTTGGTCGGGTCAGAGCTTAGACTTGTGCGTGATCGATCTGAAGTGTTGAGAGCTTGGACGTAAGGGTCAAGATCGATCCAACCTGAGACGTGTTTTGAGAGTGGGATCGATATAGGAGTTGAGTGCCTGAGATCAATCCAGACAAGTGTGGGATCGATCTGGTTTGAGTGCGGGATCGATCCTGCCTTCAGGTTGTCATAGATCCATACTTAGCTCAGCTTCTGTTTCTTCTACTTCCTTTGCTTCGTTTGAAACTTCACACGTTTCTTTGAAAGAGAGAGAGAGAGAGAGAGAGAGAGATCGATCCAGGTAAGGGTGGAGATCGATCCATGCTGAGATGGGATCGATCTGAGATCGATCTGAAGTGTTGCTAGGATCGATCTAAGATCAATCTGGATAGAGTGTGGGATCTATCCAGGAGCTTGGTGTTGAGATCGATCTGGACTCGATGGAGGAGTGCCTGAGATCGATCCAGGTATGTGTTGGGATTGATCCAGGTTAGTGTCAGTCCATTCCACGCTAAGTGCTGCTCCATTCAATGTTAAGTGTTGCTTTTCTGAAATCTCACAAATCCTTCCCGAAAATTCCTGAAAGTCCTGAAAAATCTCCAAAATGCGTGCATACGCAAATTCTAATGCAAAAGTCCTAAAAATCATAAATTTACTAAAATCAACTATAAATATGATGTATGCACGCCGAAAGACCTCATAATTGATGCTAATTGATATGTAAAATCCATGAAAATTCAGAGTCATCAAACATCTCTTGTGGCCTTTTTGCTTTAAAAACAATCTCAAGTTGACAAATCAATCTTTTGCCTCTTCATTAATGAATTTGTGAAGGGACGATTTTGCCCTTCCAATTAACTAAAAAATAATAAAAAAAGAAAAAAAATTAATCGAACCAAAGAAGGACCAACCCAAAGCCTCTACCTTGGTTTCACGTTGAACCAACCCAACGCCTCCACATTCTTCATCTTCTCCATCTTCGAATCTGCCTCCATGTTCTTCATCTTCTCCATCTTCGAATCTGCTCAATCCAGCTCGGATTCTTCTCCTCTCCTCAAGACTTCCATTCTGCTCACCTATCTTCTCCATCTTCGAATATGCTCAATCCAACTCGGATTCTTCTCCTCTCCTCAAGACTTCCATTCTGCTCACCTAGGTACACCTATAGGTGGAATTACATGTATTAATAGTCTGATAGGGTATTAACCCATAAATTTGTGGTTTCATATGTGAAAATCGATATCACTCGAACACTTTGGCGAAATAGAACAATTTGGGATAACTTGGGATAACCAAGTTTAACTACTTTGACTAGGTTAACTTGGAGTAACTTGGGTTAACTACGTATACATGATTAACTTAGGCTAACTTGGGTTAACTACGTATACAAGATTAACTTGGAAAAACTTGATTTACTAATATTTTTAAAAATATTGCAGAGGATAATGGAGAAAAGGCGAGGTATAGTTATCATTTTTGACTATAGAAGATTTTATATGAGAGAGGGAGACGAGTTACTATGGAATAAGAAAGAACCGTATCTTTATTCGATAATGATGGATGATTTAACATATTATATGTTGTGTAAAAAACTATGCGAGAAGATGATGTTAAATGGTGATACGACAAAGTTGAAGATAAGTTACTATCCATTGTACGTAACTACGAAGACACCAATATATATCAATGGAGATGAAGATGTTTGTTGTTATGTGGAAGGAGGGGAGAAAATAAATGTTTTGAATGTGGAGCAAGAATCCCAAAGTTCTTTGCAACCTGTAAGAGAGGACAAAGGGAGTGGGTTTAATTTTATGAATGAGGGGATGGGAAGTAATCGAGTTCTAAATAAGGGTGGTGATTCTACCTATGATTCTATTAATACACTTGGTGAACCACAACAAGAATATGCATTGTTGGACAATGTTCCTTACATTTCACAAGACAATGGTCCTTGCAATTCACAAGGTAATATTGATACAGGTGAAGATGTTGGGTATGAAGAAAATTGTGGTTTGCCTAATGATGATTATGGCACAAGTGATACATAAAGAAATGAGGTTGTTAGTATGGAATGGGAAGATGGTCTTGATATTAGAGTAGGTCGGAAATTTGAGAGCAAGAATGCATTCAAAGACTTAGTAGAAAGAGTTGTGCATCTAAACTGTTTTGAGGTCCGAATAGTTAAATTTAAACCTTATTTATACGTGTTAAAGTGTCGTGCAAGTTCATGCACATGGATAGTTCGAGTTGCGAAGTTGATGAACTCGGATTGTTTTACGGTTAGAACCTACAAAAAGATGCTTACTTGCTCTCGGATTACAACAAGTACAAGGAAAGACAAAAAAAAGGGTATACCAAAATTAGTTGCGAATGTTTTTCATTATGATTATCCAGGCATGTTCGACACTCCAAGTCCGAAAAATCTCATTAACTTGGTTCAAGGGAGATTTGGAGTTAAGGTTTCATACTCTACTGCTTTGAGGGGAAAAAACAAGCTCCTGCTAATGTGCGGGGTAGTCCGGAGGAGAGTTTTATGATGTTGCTTTCTTATTTGCACATGTTAAAGAAAGTGAATGAAGGTACGATAACACAAGTAGAATGCGATGAGGAAGGAAAGTTTAAATATCTTTTCATCGCTTTGGGATCTTGCATCGAAGGCTTTCAAGCGATGAGAAAGGTTATCATCATTGACGGATGCCACCTTAAGACTGCTCATGGTGGAGTTCTAATTGTTGCAATGGCTCAGGATCCAGACCATCACCATTACCCTCTCGCTTTTGGGGTAGTCGATGCTGAAAAAGATGCAAGTTGGAGGTGGTTTCTTAGTATGTTGAAAACCGGGGTGCCATAGGATCCTAAACTTGTGTTTGTTTCTGATCGAAATGCAAGTATCATCAAGACGGTAGGT
>OVBE01013190.1:0-12883 GCA_900406425.1 Iberis pinnata
GATGTGGTTGGCCGATGTGGCCATATCGGTCAGCCTTTGACCGATGTAACAGACCGACACTAGCTCCTGGTTTTTCTTCAACTTCGCATCGATTTAGCTCTTCTTTTTGGCCGATGCTCCTGACCGATGTGCTCTGTTTTCAAGCTCTTCTTCACCTTTAAAACCTCCTTTTGATCCATAACTTGGTTCCTTGGTCTCTATCACCTGAAATATGAAATGGTATGCAAATGCAACCTATACATGCCTAANATATTGAATCAATCTAAAATGCATTCATAATGGAATGTAAAACACATAGAAATCATAAGATATCAGACACCAAAATGACATGTTTGATAGAAACAAAAGACAAGTGATACAGCCTCTAAAACTCCATTGTTGCTTGTGTTATGATCCCTTGGGAAGATTCTCCTGGTGAGTCCTTGAACATAACAAAAGAAAACAAATAATACGAGAGCCAAAAACAACATACAAAAGACCATAAACAACATACAAACCTTTGTAGATTTCTTATGCCTTTTAGAATTGTGATTAGCTTGACCACATACACCACAATGAATTGTCCGTTTAAGATGCTTTTGTTGCTTCTTTGTAGGTGATTTGTTTATTGATTTCTTCCTCTTCTTGTCCTTCTTACTCTTCTTTTTTCGTCCCGGTTGTGGAGGCTCAGGCAGTTCATGCACAAGAGGAGAATTTGTGGATGGCCAGAACCGTGCACCTCATAAAGGAACAATTCCTTCTGTGTAATTCATTTTCATCATCATCTGATTCTGTCACCGCCGAAAGCACCAACGCCGTATCATCACTGTCTCTCATCATCTTCTTCTTCATTCGATTTGGATTCTGCAAGTTTCGAGTTTTTAGGTTACGATTTTTTTTTCTGAGACTAGGGATTTTTGTTTTGCGATTTGGGATTTTTCTTTCAATTTTTTTTTTTGGTTTAAGATGGGTTATTACGGGTTATTACTCTAATCGGGTCGTAATCGGTTTTTTACCTGGTTAATGGTAAACAATAAACCGATTAACGGTTAATCATAAACAGTAAACCGTGTAAACCACTAAGTATGTGTGATTAAGTGTTTAATTTTCGAAATGGGGGGAAATAGGTTTCGAATTTTACAATTAGGGAGAAATATGTTTTAAACTTTTATATTATGTAGAAACAGATTTAGGCATCATATATGGGTGGATTTGGTGCTATATAATTATTTCTGGGGGGAAATAGGTCGTCAGCCCAAAAAAAGTCGGCCTTTGTTTACTATAATTTTCTTTAACGTAACGGTAAAATCTCAAGTGGCCATTTTATTTTTCTTGTAGTCCAATAAACTCTACATGACTAATTATATTTTTTTTGTTATTCAATTTATGTATCACAACGGACCAATTTAGTAACTCAAATTTTATTACAAAAAATATTTATAATTGCATAATAAGTGGTTATATTTGAATTATAAGTGGTAAAAGTGATAACTATTAGATCATTTGTTCTTCTGTAAAACGGAGATGCAACAACTTTGTCGTAAAGACAAACCCATTTCACCAAGTTCACTATCACATACAACAACATAAGTGATAACTTGTAGGATATGAGCTGCACTCACAAATTCAATGAAATATATGCCCATTCGAGAGACCCCATTTGGAGGAGTCAAGACCACGACGAGGTTGGCGACGACGCCGAAGAAACAATGATCTTATCTCTTACGACCCCGAGAAACAGTGACCTACGGACCAAATCGCCGTTCTAGAAAAAATGATCCTACCTGTCCTACGTAGCTGAATGATGACAAACGAGCACTATAAAAAGGAGTCGAAGACCCACATAAAAGGGGTCGATAATTCCTAGAAAGATAAGTTAGAGAGAACTTATCTGTAAACTTTATATTCATAAGCGAGCTCGTCAGATCTTTTGACGACATCGCCCTCTTTGTAACTTCCCTTTCAAATACGAACTCAAATCAAGGGGAACATTCTCCCTAGATCCAAAAATTGGGGACTCCACTGGGGACCATTTGAAAGGAAGCATTCATAATATAATCAACAACGCATTCGAGACAGGACTAACCCAAATCAGAGAAACGAATTCATGCTCATCGAAGATGTGACCCATCTCGAAGAAGAACAAGGCGCTAGGGTCGACGACCAACAAACACCGACGGGACCAGCCAACAAGATTCAGAGAGTCGACAAACAAGAAGAAACCAACCAAACGTTAATGTGTCGCTTGGAAGATCAAGAGAAGGAATCTAGGCAACTTAAGCGCACGTTCAAAGCAGTGATGATCGCAAGCCTACGAAGAGCCAAACTAGAAGTCTTTAATATGAGTCTCTTCGGATCTACGGATACTCAAACGCCAACATCAAATAACCCATCCCTACTCGAGTCAAATTGTTGCAACGCCCTGCCCAGCCAAAGCAACCCCACCGACCAGAGCGAAGAAATTAGGGTATTAAAAGCGCAGCTCAGGTTAATGAGTTCCCTCATGCACAGAGCTACCAGCTCGGCTCCAGAGATCGAACGGGTCATCGAAGAAACTCAAAGAACCTCATTCACAAGGAGAATAACGGAGACCCACATCAAGCACACAACTGAAATCAAGTTCCCAACCTTCAAGGGGAACACCGATCCCATCCACTATATGATAGCCTTCACTATCGCAATGGGATGAGCCCAATTCACCGACGAAGAGAGAGACGCTGGCCTCTGTCAACTGTTTGTAGAAATTCTTGGGGGAGCAGCGCTCTCTTGGTTCTCTCATCTAGAAGCTCGATCAATTGACAACTTCCAACAACTATCGACAGCATTCTTCAAACATTACTCCATGTTCATGGAGAAGAAAGCATCGACCTCCGACCTATGGTCTCTAAGTCAGGGGCACCGAGAGACCCTCACGTTTTTCATAGAACGGTACAAAGAAGTGGTCTCGATGGTGGCCATTTCCGAAGAAGCTGCTATTGCCGCGCTTAGAAACACACTAGGGTGCAAATCTAGGTTCCAAGAGGAGTTGCTCTTGAACCAACCCCTAACTCTCGAAGACGCCCTTTATATAGCCAATAGATTCATTAAAATAGAAGAAGAAAAAGCCGCTATGGCGCGTAAGCATACCAAAACCCACAGGGGGAAAGAAAAAGAGGAGTAGTTCGAACCAAAAAATTTCTACGAAGACCAGCCTAAGCACAATAAAGGGAAGAAACACGCGAATTACCTCATCGAAAACGAAAACCCCAAGCGACTGAGCGACAAGACAACGATCGCAATGCCTTTTGCAAGTTTCACAACCGCGAAGGTCACAACACAGCTGAGTGTCGTCACCTAAAAGATATGCTGCTTAAAATTTACCAAGAGGGATGAGGAGAGACGAACATAGGAAATCTGACCAATACCCACCAAGGAACCAAAGGGAACAGTCACAAAATTATCGCTCAAACCAAAACAGCGAGATGCAAGGAAGGGGACAAGAGAGACAAGTCGTCGAGGCAGATATGACCCCTCCATAGAGACAGACTTACGACGGATGAGGAGACGACATCCCTAATCCTCGTCGAAGAATGAACCATCATCTTGGGAGGGGTCCAATGATATGGCAACTTCATACGATCAGCAACACGGCCAAACAAATAATGATGCACCCCGACAACAAGAAAAGACAACCTTTATCACAGATCAAGGAAAATATTGTTACAAGGTCATGCCTTTCAGGCTCAAGAACGTCGGGGTGACATATCAGAGGTTGGTTAATCGAATGTTCGACCACCTTCTGGTGACCACCGTGGAAGTTTACATCAATGACATGCTTGTCAAATCGCTATCTGGAGCTGATCATGTTGGCCACCTGCGCTCCTATTTTGTTATCCTCAACCAGTATGGAATGAAACTCAACCCAACAAAATGTACCTTCGGCGTAACATCATGGGAGTTCTTGGGCTACATCATCACACAAAAAGGAATCGAAGTGCACCTCACACAATTTAGAGCAATCATCTACCTCCCCTCACCAAGGAATACAATAGAAGTACATAGATTAACTAGACGCGTGGCTTCCCTCAATCGGTTCATTTTGAGGTCAATAGATAGATTTCTCCCTTTCTACCAATTTTTGAGGGGGAACAAAAGATTCGAATGGGACGACAACAATGAGCGTGCCTTCAAAGATCTTAAAGAATACCTGACCACCCCACCAATCCTTGCAAACCAGAAGACGGGGAGACTCTCATGCTCTATATCTCAGTATCCATCACTGTCGTTAGTGCGTCCTGGTAAGGGAAGACCGCGTCAAGCAGAAACCAATCCTCTATGTCAGTAAAAAATTGGACGGTGATACGATATCCAAAACTCGAAAAACTAGCTTACGTTGTCGTAATCTCGGCCAGGAAATTGCAACCCCACTTTTAGTCACACCTGATCACCGTACTCACATCCCAACCACTCTGAACTATTATGTACAACCCCAACCAATCCGGAAGGATGGCTAAATTGGCCGTCGAACTCAGTGAATACGACATCGACTTTAGAGGAAAGACAAGCGCTAAATCACAAGTCATTGCCGATTTCATCACCGAACTCCCCCTAGAATTAATAACCAACAAAGCAGCTCCTTAGATATGGCCCCTTCACGTTGATGAATCCTCGAGCTCAGGTGGCTGGTGCATTGGAATCCGGTTAGAGTCGCCAGAAGGAGATATTTTGGAACAATCATTTTGTTGTGATTTCAACGCGTCCAACAACGAAGCAGAATATGAAGCCATCATCGTGGGGCTCAAGCTAGCAAAAGGAATCATAATTAACCAGATCAGAGCTTTTTGCGACTCCTAACTTGTCGCGAGTCAGTTTGCAGGAGACTACGAAGCCAAGAGCGACAGGATGGACGCATACCTCAGAGTAGTACAAAACTGGCAAGAGATCTAGATCACTTCAAAATCTTCAAACTTCTATAACGCAAGAACAAGATAGTCGACGCAATAACAACTATAGCGTCGTCAACCGACTGCAACTTCCGTAGGACCATTCCAGTCTAAGAAATCTAAAAGCTCAGCATTAGCATGAACTTAGTCCATTATATCGACGACCAAGAAATCACCAAAGAAGACTTCGAATTCGGCGCCGACCATGATCCGCTAACTACCGACTGGCGGGACAAAATCAAGCTATATCTAGCTGATATCACTCGATTTTGATGCTTTTTAGTGGGTATTTATACTTGCTATTTGGCATCATTCGAACATTTTCCTTGTGGTTTTGGCATATTTTCATGTTTCTAGGTGTTTTGGACGTTCTGGAGAAAAAGGTGGATTTGTGCACAAAATAGATGCGATTTGACAAATGCAGAAGTAGAGTTCAGCAGAATAGCCAAAATTTGATCAACATTTGAAGATGTTTCCATGAATGGAATGATCTGAGATTTTGTCTCAAACTGGCCACGTGAGTCAGCTTTCATATGGAAGTAATTTGAGGTCAATCCATTAATGCAATCAAAAGTTATGGCGATTTTACTGAAGACTGGTCAAGCTGTCTCGCAGAAGAAATATGTGCAGCATGTGAGGGAGTAGATCGATTGATCCATTTGAGGATCGATCGATCCAAAAGCTAATCAAACTTACGAAAGTTTGGATCGATCGATTCGTGAAGTAGAAGGACGTCCGATCGATCGATCCATATGCTCGAGATTACTTGAAGATTTCCAAAAAGACATTTTCGTCCTCAAAACTTTATATTGGTTTTATATTCTTTTTGAACTCTATATAAGCTAGAGGCTTAGAGTTATATTAAACATAGAGAACACAATTCATAACACATATTACTTTTCATTACTTTTTCTTTGAGAGCTTTTCCGAGAGAGACGAATCCTGACACCTGTATTTGGAGAAGAATTCTGAGCTCTCTTATTTTATTGAATTTGGTTTTTGAATATGCTTTCTTATTCTATGATTGTTGATTGTTTGCCTACGTTTGAGTGGTCTCTTTGTTAGGTTTTAGGGATTTTCCAGGAAAAACAAGTTTTGATGGTTAGGGTTTGACTTTAGTGGATTCGATTTGTTAGGTTCTTAGTCTAGATTTGTTATCATTTCTTGAATTAGCTTGATCACCTAGTTCATGATATTAGGTTAATAAATACAAAGGGAATTTGTTTATTTAATCTGACCTAGTCTAGATTAATAAGTGTCTTTGCTTGCGGGAGTGTTGTCTTTGATGCTTATGAACATATCAAATATGTAATCACTGCATGATTTAATTGTCTAATTTAGAGATCTAAGATTTTTGGAGAAGGTTAGTATTTGTTTCTAGCAATTCTATCATAGGGATCTAATACTTCGAGATGAGATTAGTCTATTCTCGTCTTTTGAGTTGAGAACTATTTTCATTTGTTTATCTTGCTTGTCAACGTGAAATTTAAACCTAAATACCTGCAGAATTTCCCTATCGCCTAGCATTTTATTTTATTGATTTACATTCGTTTTTAATTATTTGCTTTAATTCTCAACCGTTCGAAACAATCTCTCTTTTATTTATGTCCTAGCTAGAATCGATTCTAAAACTGAGAGTCGCACTATCTGGTCCTTGTGGGATTCGACCCTTTACTATACTATAGTGATTTGTTCTCTGTAGTGTAGTTTTAGGAATTAAAACCTGAACCTATCTCTAAATCACTTCTACACCTCCACCAGAAATAATAATCTGAGAAGCAAGATTTCTCAATTTCAGCTTGGACCGGTGGAATCGTTTTATGAAGCATGAGACGGGTTTAAAGAGTACCTTCGGGACTGTCCCCATCATGTATTTTCTGAGTTGAACCTCCTCAACACTTTATATAGAGGCATCGATAAGGTATATCAACTCTCTCTCGATACAGCCAGCAATGACGATTTCATGACTAAACCTGTGAATGAAGCCTATAAGCTAATTGACAAACTTGCTGCTAGCAACAACAACCACTGTCCTGACTATGATCGAAAAGTGCGGTCATCTAGTTCAGATTCTTCTGAATTAGCAAAAGTAAATGAGCTTCATACTCAGTTTCTCAAGAAACAAAATGAGAAGCATGTCAGTTTTGCTGAGGATGTAGAGAAAGTCGAAGCTAATTGCTTTGTCGTCAACGAACCTGAGAACATATAAGAGGTTAGCTATATTAATAGCCAAAGCCAAAGAGTCTACAATCAAGGCTACAATCCAGGTTACAACAAAGGTAATCTCTCTTGGAGGAGTACAAATGTTGCAAATCCTCAAGATCAATCATATCCTCCCTAACATAATACCTTTGGAAAGAAGTCTGGGCAATCATTTGGCCAGAAATCAGGTGGTTTTCAACAAGCCTCTCAACCTGGTTTCCAACAAGCAGCTCAACCTCAGGTTCAGCAAGAAAACAAGATGGAGTTAATGTTGAAGCAGATCTTGGAGATTCATCAACAGTCTGAGAAGAACCTGATTGTGAAGTTGGATAGCATGTATAATGACTTGAACAACAAATTCGAGTCGTTATCTACTCATGTGAAGAAGTTGGATGTACAAGTAGCTCAAACTTCGGAAGTAGTTAAAAGATAAGCTGGTATGTTACCAGGAAAGGTTGAAGATAATCCTAAGGGATATTGTAAGGCGATAAGTTCGAATTCTGGTGAAAAGGAAGATGAGTCTGCAAAATCTGCAGATTTTTGAAATTCCAGAAGTGATTCAGAGGTAGAGATCGATCGATCCAAAAAAACGGAATTGCCAAGAGACCTAGATCTATCGATCAAACTTAGATTGATCGATCCATCCGTTTCAGAAACTTACGGAACAATAGATCGATCGATCCATCAAATCGATTTCTGAAGAATAAAGAGATCGATCGATCCACATCTGAAACATGCACAAACTTCAAAACAACTTGCAAAAGTTCAGACCTCGTGCCCCAACAGACCTCAGATTCCTAATGAAGAACATGTGTACTATGATGCGATTTCTCAACAATTTCTTCCACTTATAAGACTTCAGAAGTTAGAAGATCCAGGTGAATTCATAAATCCTGGTTAAAGTTAAAGGACTTCTCTTCAAGGAATCACTTTGTGACACTGGTGCTAATGTCAGCGTCATGTCAAAGATGGTCGTTAAAAAGTTGGGACTAAAGGATATCAGACCATCAGGAATGACTTTTGCATTGGCTAACAATTCGGTTGTGTTTTCAAGTGGTTTTGTGTCTGATGTGATGGTGCAAGTAGAAGATTGCATAGTTCCTGTTGATTTTCATGTCTTTGACATAAACGGGAATTTAGAAGGGTCACTAGTTATAAGGAGACCTTTCTTAGCATCTGTAGGAGCTGTGATGCATGTTTCCAAGAAGCGCATCTATCTCACGAACATCCAAAAAACGTACTATTATCCATTAGTACCTTACATTCCTACATCAAGGATCATCATGATCAAAGAGGTAAAAGCAGCGCAGACTCTCAGACCGAATATGACGATCCTGATGTCAAAGTCATGCACAAGGAATCTTAAGTTCCAATCAAGGGTTCAACCCCAAGAGTCAAAAAGAGGGGTAAGATAAACTTGAAGAAGATTAATGAGAATGCCGAGTTGGATTTAACTAATCAAGGAAAGGTTAAAGGTGCTCAAAACTAGCTTCAAAGGACAAGAAAAATGGTGAAGGGAATTTGGAAGAGGTCAAAAAGAACACTCATCTGACTTTGATTCCCAAGTCATTGAGCGAAGAATGGGTCGAGTATAGGGTAAAGAGTAAGGGTTTTCCAAAACCTTTCTCTAAGGTTAGAATTCCCTTTTCTCAAGGTCTTAAAGACAAGGGAACAAATTTCAAAAGGGCAGCGATGAATAAAGTGCTGAAGCTGCAGATCTCAGAGGTGGATGGTAGATCTATTGCCTCTATTGGTGCTGAATTAGTTTCAGCTTAGAAGGTAAGTAAGTCTAGCTATAGATGTTAAATAAAGCGCTGAGTGGGAGGCAACCCACTAATTTGATTTTTCTTCTTATTTGGTTTTTGTTTTGAGTCAATCCTATTTAGTTTACTAACCTATTAATTTTTAGTTTTGAGTTTAAGAAATGTCTCAGGAAATTTCAGGAATTTGGTCAGACATAACGATCGATCGATCCATGCCCATTGATCTCTTTAAAACGTTGTCAGAGATCGATTGATCCGTCCATGGATCGATCGATCCTTCGTATTAATAACCAGCCGACCTCTTGTTCCAGGTAAGTACTGAAACTCTTTTGAACTATTCATTTTATGGTCATTATTCCTTCTTTAAGGTTTATTTTTACACATGGAAGATGTGATTTAAGTGTGGGGGATGGAGTATAGCTACTAACCATGTTTTGTGTCTTTTTGGATGTTTCATCAGATTGGTGAAAATTTTATAAAAAATTTCGTTTTTTAAATTAGTCGAGTCGAAGGAACAATGACCAGAATCTGTGATGATAACCAACCTAATGTGAGTACAGTATTGATCTTTTTAGATTACTGGAATTTAACCGATATGTTTAGGATTAGAACCCCATTGCTGATTGTTTTGTTTTTGAAAGTCTGAGTCTTTTGGATTGTTGATGATTTGATGCTAGCTCTGCCATGATAGGACTTAATTTGAACTTGATTTCTCTTTCTTGTGGTGGTAAGATACTTTGAAAGCTAAGTGCCTTGATCTTCGGTGTTTTGTAAAACCGAAAAGTTCTTTTAGTATGATCCGGATCCATTCCCTCTCTCCCTTCAGAAAAAACGGTTCAGAAAAGGGTTGAAAGCGTGACCTAAAAGTCCGTAGTTAACCCCAGTGAATTGCCACTTGCTTACAAAGTAAAAAGAAAAAAAAAGCGTTGAAATCCGAAAAAGAAAAGAAGAGAAAAGCAGCAAGAAAAGAAAAGAAAAAAGAGAAGTGAAAAAGGGGGGAAAAGGGTCAGGACCAAAAGTCGATTGATACTCTATTTGGTATGGGCA
Source organism: Iberis pinnata (assembly GCA_900406425.1). Lineage (NCBI taxonomy): Eukaryota > Viridiplantae > Streptophyta > Magnoliopsida > Brassicales > Brassicaceae > Iberis > Iberis pinnata. The sequence goes on from OVBE01013190.1 coordinate 9,914, forward strand.
TTTTCATAGAAGAGGTGCTTGTGCGCATTGAATCGATACCCCATAGGTGAGAATGAACCTATTTTTATTGAATTGAACTTAATGAGCTGGTTGAGATGACTTGATGGTTTGATTGATAATGGATTTATAGTAGGAAACAAGCTTTAAGTTATGTGGTGGTAAACAATTCTTTCACAATGGTTGTTTAGGATCGGTGTCTTTTGAGTTTTGATATTTATGCTTAAGGTTGCTGAGATTCTAAGAGTTCATGTGTGGTTTCAAAACATTTTCTCTAGATTGGGTTTTGCTTCACTTGAGGACAAGCAAAGATCTACGTTTGGAGGAATTGATATCACTCGATTTTGATGCGTTTTAGTGGGTATTTATACTTTCTATTTGGAATCATTCGAGTATTTTCCTTTTGTTTTTGGCATATTTTCATGTTTCTAGGTGTTTTAGACGTTATGGACCAAAAAGGTCGATTTGTGCCCAAAATGGATGCGATTTGACAATGCAAAAGCAGAGTTCAGCAGAAGAGCCAAAGGTTGATCGATATTTGAAGATGTTCCCATGAATGGAATGAGCTGAGATTTTGACTCAAACTGGCCACGTGAGTCAAATTTCATATGGAAGTGATTTGAGGTCAATCCATTGATGCAATCAAACTTTATGGCGATTTTATTGAAGACTGGTCAAGTTGTCTCGCATAAGAAACATGTGTAGCACGTGAGGGAGTAGATCGATCAATCCATGCGGGGATCGATCGATCCAGAAGATAATCAAACTTACAGAAGTTTGGATCGATCGATCCACACTTAGATTGATTGATCCATGAAGTAGAAGGACATCAGATCGATCGATCCACACATGGATCGATCAATCCATATGCTCGAGATTACTTGAAGATTTCCAAAAAGACGTTTTCGTCCTCAAGACTTATCATTGGTTTTCCTTATTGGGTTTTATATTCTTTTTTCTTTCTGAACTCTATATAAGCTAGAGGCTTAGGGTTTTATTAAACATAGATACCACAATTCAGAACACATATTACTTTTCATTACTTTTTCTTTGAGAGCTTTTCTGAGAGAGACGAATCCTAACACCTATATTTGGAGAAGAATTCCGAACTGTCTTATTTTATTGAATTTGGGTTTTGAATATGCTTTCTTATTCTATGATTGTTGATTGCTTGCCTATGTTTGAGTAGTCTGTTTGTTTGATTTTAGGGGTTTCCCAAGGAAAACAGGTTTTGATGGTTATGGTTTGACTTTAATGGATTCAATTTATTAGGTTCTAGTCTAGATTTGTTATCATTGATTGAATTAGCTTGATCACCTAGTTCATGATTTTAGGTTAATAAATACAAAGGGATTTGGTTTATTTAATCTGACATAGTCTAGATGAATAAATGTCTCTGTTTGCGGAAGTATTGTCTTTGATGCTTTTGAACATATCAAATCTGTAATCACTGCATGATTTAATTGTCTAATTTAGAGAACTAAGATTTCGGGACAAGGTTAGTCTTTATTTCTAGCAATTCTATCATAGGGATCTAATACTTCGGGAGGAAATTAGTCTATTGTCATCTTTTGAGTTGAGAACTATTTTCATTCGTTAATTTTGTTTGTCAACCTGAATACCTGCAAAATTTCTCTATCGCCTAGCATTTTATTTTATTGATTTACATTTTTTTAATTATTCGCTTTAATTCTCAATCGTTCGAAAACAATCTTTCTTTTATTTTTGTCTTAGCTAGAATTGATTCTAAAACTGAGAGTCGCACTATATGGTCCTTGTGGGATTCGACCCTTTACTATACTATAGTAATCTGTTCTTTGTAGTGTAGTTTTAGGAATTAAAACCTGAACCTATCACTAGCATACGACACTCTACCAGAAGACAAGTGGGTTGCATGCAGACTGAAAGCAAAAGCTGTCCACTACATAATGATCGACGATCACCTACTGCGACACAACTCTACTAGCATCATGCTCACCTGCCTCGACGCTGAAGAGGCAGAACGCGTAATCAGAGAAACACACAACGGAGTCGGCGGCAACCACTCCAACAGACAAGAAGTAGCCCTCAAGATAAAGAAACACAGACATTTCTGGGCAACGATGATAGCCAACTGCCACAAGTACGCACTAAAATGCGAACAGTACTAGTGACACGCACCGACTAGCCATCAGCCGATGGAGCTACTTCGAACTTCAACATATCCATACCCCTTCATGCAGTGGACGATGTCTTCTTCCCACGGAAGGAAATATCTCCAAATCATGACAGACTACTTCACCAAGTAGGTCGAAGCCAAATTTTTTGCAGAAATACATGATGTTGAAGTCCAAATTTTCGTTTGGAAATATATCATTTGCTTGAATGGCCTCCCATACGTGATCATCACTAACAACGGGACGCAGTTTTGCTCTCAAAAGTTCAATTTTTTTTTGCTTCAAATGGAAAATCCGACTAAGTCACTCCACACCGAGATATCCTAAAGGCAACAACCAAACAGAAGAAACAAACAAGACCATTGTTGACGATTTAGAGAAAAGGCTCGAGAGAAGAAAGAGACTATGGGCTGACGAACTCGATGGTGTTCTCTGGTCGCATCGAACGACACCCCAAAGCGCGACAAACCAAACCCCTTTTTCTCTCGCACATGAAATAGAAGTAATGGTCCCCTCCAAGATCAACATATACAGCTTAAGAAGACTCAAACTCCCCGAAACCACCGACGTGAAAAACACCATGCTACACGACAGGCTAGATGAAACTGGGGAACTACGAGACTAGGCATTACTTCAAATTCAAAACTACCAACAAGTTGCGGTCAGGTACTACAACAAGAACATCAACATGAGAATATTATCTGAAGGCGACCTGGTACTGCGTCATGTCTTTGACAACACCAAAGAATATCGCGCAGGTAATCTTTGCGTCAAATGGAAGGTTCATACCAAATCATGAAAGTCATCAAACCTACCA
>OVBE01013191.1:0-12882 GCA_900406425.1 Iberis pinnata
GATCCTAAAATAAGAGTAAATGACTTATAAAAACTGCTAAAATTCAGAGACATCACGAACCAAGGACATGTCTGAAAGGATGTGAATCAAAGACGGGTCCGAAAGGGTGCAACCCAAGGACAGGTCCGAAAGGGTGCGAACCAAGGACAGGTCCGAAAGGGTGCGAACCAAGGACGAGTCCGAAAGGGTGCAAACCAAGGACGGTTCCGACAGGGTGCAAACCAAGGACGAGTCTGAAAGGGTGTGAACCAAGGACGGGCCCGAAAATGTACAAACGAAGGACAGGTCAGAAAGGGTGCGAACCAATGACATATCTGAAAGGGTGCAAACCTAATACATGCTCAAATAGATGCGAGTCAGCTACAGCCTCGAAGAGGTGCGATTCGAATACGACCTCGAAAAGGTGCGAGTTGCATACGGGCTTGAAGAGATGCAAGTCGCATACGGGTTTGAAGAGGTGTGAGTCGCATACAGGCTCAAAAGTCGCATACGTGCTCAAGGAGGTACGAGTTGAATACGGGCTCGAAAAGGTGCAAGTTGGAAACTACACTCTCAATGAAATGATGAATGCAATGTTGCCAGAATACGAGTTACCCCAGTCAATGTGGGGGGAAGCCTTTCTTACTATGAATAGTATATTCAACAAAATACCAAATAAGCTAAATAGCACTACGCCTTATGAACTTTGGAAAGGTACGATACCGTCGTACAAATATCTAAAAGTGTGGGGGGGGGGGGGGGNAGTCTGGCTTTAAAAATTTACGAAGATATTCCCATGTGAGAAAAACCAGTGCCAGCATTACGCGTACACTGTGATAGTTAATCGCCTATCTCTCGGGCACAAAGTATGTTGTATAATGGTAAATCTCGTCACATAAGACGACGACATAAGACCATTAGAAACTTGATCCCAACAGGAGTAATCATGATAGCTTTGATCAAATATGCCGATAACCTAGTTGATCCGTTCACAAAAGGTTTGGCAAGAGATCAAGTAGAAAGATAATCACGAGGAATGAGTTGAAAAACCTATAAAGAAAGATGAAGTTTGATAGTAACCTTACCTACCTGACTGGAGATCCCAAGAAATAGGTTCAAGGGGATAACAACTTCAAACTAAATCTACCCAAATACTGTGAGATTAGTCTCTCAACCCAGTTCCCAACTTAAAAAGTTTGATGATGAAACAATATAAATCCTGTTAGTAAAAAGGTTAAGCAAAACGCTTTTAATGATTCCATAACTTTCTGAGATGAGTATTACAGGGTACTTTTGCAAAAGTTATTGGCAGATCACCTAAATGAGTGTGAACAAGGCCGATTCTAGGAGGGAGAAGGAAAGGCTATCTCTCCAAGTCACTCATGATCCCATGTTTGTTCAGGGCCAAAATGAACACAATAGAGAACTTAGTCTCTGTGAGAAAATGAAACTGTGTTATACATGTTGTCTAGGTTTACAACAAAGCCCGGGGGGTTCAAGAGATCGTGTTCACTCCCTGGCCGAGTAGATCCGACATGTATTAACTATTACTGGTTCAAGGCGAATGCTACCAACTCATATGCAGTGATTTTTTGCAATACTCTCGAAAAGTCTGTCTGTCTAGCTTCTTAGGGAATCTAGTCAGTCTATTCTTTCGAGTCTCTAGAGTCATCATATGTTTAGGATTATTTCTGTTCATGTGGGAGAATTGTTGGAACTCAATTTTGTGACAATGACTTTTGTCACTTTTCCGGGTGAGTTTTTCGGCAAGGTCGTTGCCTGGAATTACCGGATTATGATTGCATTAGAAAGGTTGTAGTTAGGACTATAACTTTGAATATTTAAATGCTAAAATTGGAGTTAATTTGAATGAGAAATAATACAGCTAAGTGAGCTAAACTAGTCGGAAAGACTAGCTAGCTCAACTAGGTGAGTAAAAGGCAGCTCAACCCAGCTCAATGAGCTGAATGAGTACTGATCTAGCTGGGTAGACTAGTTAGCTAACACTCAAGCTTAGTGAACTAGAGTGAAGTAGCTTACAGGTGAAAGGTCACCAAGCGAACAGTTGCAACCGTTGGCCGAATGGGCACCAATTAATAAGGTGCAACGAAGGGGTGTGTCTTTTCACCAAGGGTCACATCTTTTCACATGACACCTTTTCATCTCCTATAAATAGAGCATCTCTCATTCATTTTCTCTCATCCTATTTTCTCTCAAAAATCAGAAAACAAGTGGTTTTCGATTTGTATGAAGAGATTAAATAAATATTTACAATAAAAATCTACAAAAGTTGTTCCAATAATACTCCGTTTCCAAAGTCTCGGGAGTATTCATAAAGACTAAGGTCGATAGGCTTTATTAAGATTAAGACTTAATAAAGACGTGGAACGGTTGTATCCTTGGATTCTTAAATTGTGGTAAATCGTCTTACTACGAGCAATTTTTAGAGTTAAGGAAAGAGTTTCGACTCGACTCCGTTCGTTTAAGATTGTTAAACCTTTTAAACTTGGTTTATAACTAAATCCGGTGTTATGGTCTTTACAAATACAACATTAGGATCACTCCATCTTCTTATTGTTTATCAATAGAAGTATACATCTTCATGCGTATAACTTATGAATCTATAATAAATGAATGTTTACTCCGTACATATTCAATAATTTTCTCTGGATTGTGACAGAGAAAGGAAAACTAACAACTAAACCAGCTTCACCCAAAATTGCACTGGAGAATCAAAGAGTGGAAATATTGTTATACTCTTTGGTTCGTTTGCTCTGGGATTTGCGTTTAGTAACGTCTAGACATCTTTTCCTAAACCGAATCGTCTTTGGTGTAACCTGACCAAATTATAAATGCATTAGGTAAAAATGTTCCTCCATGATACATGATTTGCCAAATTGATAAAAATTGAATGTACCTCAATAAGTTCATTTGAAGCAACGTATCCTATAGCTTCTTCAAGTGTCATCTAAAAAAAAGGTGAGAACTTATAGCGACCAGGAAGACAACAATTTTCTCGTTGGCTTAAAGAAAAAAGTACATACAAGGCAAGGTGGTGATAGTTTCACATTTTCGTCTTTTCCAGCTGAGCGAATGTTTGTCAGTTCTTTGGCCCTAACTGGGTTCACCTGTGTAGTACACGAGAAGCAAGCCCATGGCATTTAGTCAAATTATTAAGCATGAAGAGGACAGAGACTCCGAGAGAGACCAGCCAACTTACATCAAGATCTGTATCTCGTGTGTGCTCACCAAGAATCATACCATCGTTCTGTCCTGGAATGGTTGTTCCAAAATGTTCCAGGAAGTTTCCGAGACATTTTAGAACTACCGTTCCAGGCCAAAACGGTCGTTCCAGACCATATTGGTTGTTTAATGCTTTTTTATAAATATTTTTAAAATTTCCAGTTTTGATTAGAAATGTAGGTGAAATACGTTATATTTTTGAGTAAATAAAATTAGAAAAACAATAGGATAATAGACGACAAACTAAAACAACCAACCAAATTTGTTATTAAACACAAAATAATTATTTGCGATTCTCCCAAACAAATACGAAACATTTAACAATGTCCAGGCATATTCACCATGTATTGTTGCTGTTTGTTCTAAAAGTTATGAATATGATCTGCAATTCAAAGGAAGAAAATAAGAAAACAACATTAAATTAAAAGTAAACAAAGTTTTACATAGCAATATAATGTACATGATTATATTGCTATGTCGCATGTTGCTCTGTTGTATCCTTCATTAGGTTCCTCTAGATATCTTCCAATAAGCGGACTGGTGTTGCAAATCTTATTGTATTTATCATCAAAATTAGCAATCATATACGTGTTCAAAGCCTTTGCAATCAAATTAACAAAACCCTTAGCCTTGAAATAAGTAACCACATTATTAAACAACTGGTGGATACAAATTACATGGCTAGATAGTGGATAAATCTTACAAAGTGACATAGAAATGGAGACATGTCTATCAGAATCAAAAGCCAACTCTTTCTCATATACTATAACATTTTTTGATTGCATCAAAAACCACCCACAATCGATCGTTCTCTGAATCAACAATCTCAAACACAATTGGATACAAATTAGAGTTACCATCAATAGTTGTCACAACAAGCAATACTCCTTTATAGATGTTATTCAAAAAATTTCCATCAACCACAATAACCTTTCGAATTTCCTTGTAAAACCCTCTGACACTTTGACCAAAAGAAATAAACAAATATCTGAATCTACCACCCTCGTTTAACTCGTAATTAGTATATGTACTTGGATTCGCTTCTTTAAGCATATTCAAGTATTTTGGTATTTTTTATGAAACTCTTCTTTGACATACCCCTAACAGTGTTAACAGCATGCTCACAGGCTTCCCATGCTTTAGAATAAGAAAGCTCAGCTCCATGGTCTGTACGTAACATATTAATGATGTCATTTGGCTTAGGCCTTTTCTTTGATCCTTCATACTTATTTATAAAAATATGGCCAATTATTTTGGCTTAAGCCGTCCTAGAGAATTTGATTTTCTTTGAAGATGCACATGTATGTTCAGCAACATACTTGTTGATTCGAAAAAATGATGATCCAGCTAGACATTCTGCACGAATTCTCCAATTGCAAAATTGATCTTTGCACCATAAACACCAAAAACGAGTACAAGATTTTGCAACTGTATAATCAAATTTATACTTCATAGCACATATCTCCATTGTCTTTATCAAGTCATCCTTGTTTTTGAAAAGTTGATCCTTTTTTACACAATCAACCACTCAAATCTTTTGGTTTTCACAAACAATAAATTCAGACATCAACTTATAATCACCACCAACTTTAACATTAGGAGGATATATTTTCATATCATCATTCAATCTATAATTACTTACATCTTCTCTTGGAATTGGGGCTCATTGTCAGCATTTTCTTCATCAACTAAATCTTATGGCAGTTTTTTCAAATCAAATTCCATCATGCTCTTTTGATCATCACCAATACGATTAAATGTCACACACATACGCATCGGATTATCCTTTTTGACAAATCCAAAAAAATGTTTAACTTGACGATCATTTGTGGCAATTACTGGTGGAGATTCTAACTAATCAACCAACCCAAAAGGAGAGTAACTGATTTCCAAATCGGTCGTACCCAAATCCATATTGAAGTCTTTTACAACCATTGTCTTCATCTCTTGCAAAATCGAATTAGATTCCAAACCAATCATTCTACCACATTTCTCCTTATCAATGATGAATTTCCAACAATTATTGTCAAACAATCTCCATGGACACATCACATATATGTGTATCATATTTTCCTGCCAAATAAAAATTATGTTTAGTTTGGTCATTAAAAGATATTCAACATTCTATGTATATACTAGATATTCCAGAATACTTTTCAAAGTAACATAAAAATGTATTCCATAAGTATGTATTTTAGACGTGCATATTCTAGAATTGCTATTCTATACTATAAATTTTTTCTATTCTAGAAAATATATTCCATAATAAATGGACACAATAGAAAATATATTCCAGAATACATCATATTCTAGAATATAATTTCTAGAAAAGTTCATATTCTAGAATAGATTTTCCATAAAAAGTCATATTATATAATTCTAGAATAGAATTTCTAGAAGACATCGTATACTAGAATAGATTTTCCAGTAGACTTCATCTTCCTAAAATCACAAGTCGATCAACTCAAACATTAATTTTGATTTTTTCCATAAAAATCACTAGAATCTAAGAGATCATCTCAAAAACTACAATAAGAAAAAAAAAACTACAATAAACACGGTATTTTTAAAAAATCGTATAAAATTAATTTAACACAAATTTGAAATAGATTTAAAACTTCATATTTAAACCCTAAATCTCTAAAATCAAACCCTATTCTATTCAAAACTAAATCCTAAAACTCTACTTAGTGAACTCAAACCCAACAAATTTAAATTATGAACCCTTAAAATTCACTTTTTATGTTTGTGTTATTTTTGAAAAAATAAATAATTTAATGGTTTTTGCGGGACTTTTAGAGGTGTGTGGTATGTTTTGAATTTAAAATTTTGTTGTATTTCAAATAATTTCTTATAAATTTTTACATGTTTTTCACTATAAAATTATTTGATAAAATTTGAGTTAGTAGTTTGGTGATCCGGTCACAAAAAAAACATCATTTTGTCAATATAAATTAATAAAATAAAATCCATCATAAAAGCAAAAAAGTCATTTATTTGAAATTAAAATCTAGTGAAAATGATGTATATACAGATTATTAAGTATTACTTGATCAATTTCACCAAAAAAACTCTAATGCAAATGACCCAGAAACATTGAATATAAGCTATTGATGTTACATAAAAGCTAACAAATTGTCGAGACACAATATAACATACAACGAAGATGTTTGACATAGGATAACAAGAGTACCATAATCTTGATACTATAACGTTCCACTTTTTGGGCCGCTACTACTAAGCCCAATAATCTTTAGTATGATACTGTACGTTTTGGGCCACAAAGGTCTGCACGACTTTTTTTTATTGGATATCATCTCAAAAGGCCTCATATTAATTTGAGAATTAGACTCATTATATACCAGCCAACCATTGGCTAATTTTCCAATGTGAGATATTTGACTTGGACCACACATGGGTCCCACAAATCAGTCCTAGTAGAGAACGCATCGTCCTGGTTGCATGCCAGTAGGCCCTCCTGATTTTATCCATCCTAGAATCGACCGTGCTCTACTACCAACTTGTAATTCCCCACTCCTTGGGCCGCTACTACCAAGACCAATAACCCTTAGTATGTTACTGTCCGCTTTGGGCTCAAAGACCCGCACAACTTTCATATTAGGTATCACACCAAAATGCCTCTACTAATTTGAGAATTGGACTCCTTATATACTAGCCAACTCTTGGCTAGTTTTACAATATGAGATATTTGTCTTTGACCACACATAGGTCCCACAAATCACTCCCAGTAGAGAGCGCAACGTCATCGTTGCATACCAGCGTGCCCTCCTGATTCTATCCATCCTATAAGAATTCTAGAAGATTATGTTATATAATATATTTATGAGATATCTAAATATTGTAGATTATCTAAACTAATGAGTTTTTCTATTTAGTGTTTCCTAGTTGAATTAGGAATAGAAACTAGAATTTTTATATAAGGAGATGTCAAAGAACTTATGAGAGTTTATGAGATTTAGAAGGTTTAGGTTTTGAGAGATTTTTCTAAATAAAGAAGAATTATTTCTTTATCTATAAGTCTTATATTCCAACAATTGTTATCAGAATTTAAGGTGAAGCCTCGGCCAAATGAAGGCAAACGACTCACGTAACCAAGCATGGGTGACGTGAGTAACACACCATACCGTGTAAGGGACTTTAGATCTTTATCCATTCAATGTACGATGTTGACATCGAAAAACTATACGGTTTGGTTGATGAGGATGAAAGTGATGATGCAAATATACAAAATTCAGGAAACGATTGAGTCGAGTAACATAGATTTTTGTTTTGCTGACGAGGACGAAGCAACAGGGCTGCTAAGGGTGAGCAAGAAGCTAGTGCGAAAGCTACGTTTGATTTCCTAAGCAGACATTGCAAATGGGCTGTCGAAACTTTAGGATCTAAAGGATGCATTGCAAAAAATGGAAATAGAGAGGTGTTTATGTCATTATACGAGAAAGAAGGAAAATATGATTCTAATGTTGAAGAAGATGAAGATGTGAATAATAAAGTTGATTTCTTTAGGGAACATATGGTCGAATCACTAAATGATGAATTTGACTTGACTTGTCAACAGATGGACTCAAAAATCTAAGGAGTTGGAGGACATTCAAAGGCTGATTAAAGAAAAGAGTGCACACGTTGATAATTTGACTTGTTGATTGAGGAACACAATGAAGAACTTGCTTCCAAAGATAAGAAACATAATGCGATAATGGAGGCCATTCTCATACTATGTGTAAGATATGGATTGCGCCCAGGTCCAATGGGCAGAAACCATATTAGAAGCCCATCCAGAAGGCGACGATGTGAACCGACTCGCCGGAGGTACAATGTGTCTAGTCCTCCTAAACTTTACGAACAGTGATCTACTGACCGACTCGCCGGAGGTACAGTGCGTCTAGTCCCCCTAAACCCTGCAAATAGTGACCTACTGACCGACTCGCCGGAGGAACATGACACCTAACTAACTGCCCCGCATAGCCTAATGATGGCGGAAGGAACACTACAAATAGAAAGAGAGCTTCAACGGAGAAAGGGTCCGCAATTCAGAGAGAATTCTAGAGAGAAGTTAGAGAGATAAATCGACTCCCCGAGACTTCGACTCCCCGAGACTTTGACTCCCTGAGACTTCGATTTCCTGAGATTTCTTATACTTGTTTAGGCGCGTCGGATTTGTCGACGCCCCTATCTTACTTCCCACTTGTAATTATCCCCTTTTAAATACGAACCTAAATCAACGGGGACCGACGACCCTATATTCAATAATTGGCGACTCCGCTGGGGAAGATTTTGAAAGGGTCGACGAACATGAAAACACAGAGCGACGCACCAAGCTTCCAAGCTCTCTTTCAACAGAGTGACGCACCAAGCTTTCAAGTTCTCTTTCAACAGAGCGACGAGTCAAGCTTTCAAGCTCTCGCAGCAAAGTGACGAGCCAAGCTCTCTCCCTCTTTCGATAAAGCGACGAGCCAAGCTTTCAAGCTCTCTTTCAACAAAGCGACGCACTAAGCTTTCAAGCTCTCTTTCAACAGAGCGACGCGCCAAGATTTCAAGCTCTCTTTCAACAAAGCGACGAGCCAAGCTTTCAAGCTCTCTTTCAACAAAGCGACGAGCCAAGATTTCAAGCTCTCTTTCAACAGAGCGTCGCGCTAAGCTTTCAAGCTCTCTTTCAACAGAGCGACGAGCCAAGCTTTCAAGCTCTCTCAGCAAAGCGACAAGCCAAGCTCTCTCCTTTTTTCGACAGAGCGACACGCCAAGCTTTAAACTCTCTTTCGACAGAGCGACGCACCAAGCTTTCAAGCTCTCTTTCAACAGAGCGATGAGCCAAGCTCTATATCTCTCTTTCAATAGAGCGACAAGCCAAGCTGTCTACCTCTATTTCGACAGAGCAACAAACCAAGCTCTCTATCACATGGACAAGACGGGCTCAAACTTTTGTTCAAGCTCTCAAGCTCTGAGATGGTCGACGACCCAAGCTCTCAATCAAGCTCTCTCTCTCTCTCTCTCACGTGGATGAGATGATCTCAAACTCTCATTCAAGCTCTCTACCTATCCTTCAACAGAGCGTCCACCATCTCAATTCTTTATGAAAAGGTAATAACCTTGACGAGTCCCCAAAAATAAAAGCTCATGAAGAGCTAACTAACATGGCAAGCTAAGGAATTGACGAGCTAAGGAATCAAAAAGAAAAAGAAAACATGACGCACCAACAATGACTAGCAAAACCTCATGACGAGCACACAAAGCTCCTCACAACACCTTTAAGAAGAAGACTTCTGAGGTGGTCCGACGACCCAAGCTCTCTCTCTCACGTGGTCGACAAACCAATCTTTCTCTCAGGTTCTCTCTCGCGTGGACGATGATCTGAAGATTTCATTCAACCTGGTCGAAGGCTAAGTAAAATTGATGGTTCACATATGAGCATTTAATAACATTTTCTGATCAATTTATGGACCAGGTCGACGAGCTCAGGCTCTCACCCATACGACTTGCACAAATGAAGTAGAAAGAAAAGCCGAGACCGGACTCGTAAAAAAAAAAGCCAAGCTCAAGCTCGCAAAAAATAATGTGGTCAATACCCACATAGAAAAGCAGAGCCCAGACTCGCATCACCGGTAAGCCGAGCCCATACTCGCACGTACTAGGAGAGACGAACACAATAAGTCGAGCCCAGACTCGCATGCTCGTTGACGACCTAGAATACTAGAGGGTAAGTCGAGGTTAATGCAACCTCGCACCCTCGCGTTGTAAGAACGACAAACATAATAAGCCGAGCCCAGACTCGCACGTTCTAGGAACGACGAGCAGTATAAGCCGAGCCCAATCTCGCATGCTCGTCAATTTCTAGAACACTTATAAGCCAAGGTTAACACAACCCCGCACCTTCGAGCATTCAGCCTCACAAAGCCAAGTTCACCTCGCATATGTTGCATATATAACAAAATTTCCAGTCTTATTTCAGGACTCCTAACGAACTTTCACTGAAGCTGGTCGACGACCTGAAGATCTCACTGAAGCTGGTCAACGATACGAGCTTTCATTCAAGTTGGTCAACGACCTGAAGCTTTCATTCAAGCTAGTCGACGACCCAAGCTCTCACATGAAGATTTTACCCAAGTTGGTCGACGACCTGAAGCTTTCACTCAAGCTCTCAATCAACTTGGTCGACATCTTGAAGATCCCATGCAAGATGTTCGACGACCCGAGCTTTCACTCAACCTGGTCGACGACCTGAAGTTTTCACTCAAGCTGGTCGATGCCCTGAGCTTTCACTCAAGCTGGTCGACGACCCGAGCTTTCACTCAAGTTGGTCGACGACTTGAAGATTTCACTCAAGCTGGTCGACGACCTGAAGATTTCACTAAAGCTGGTCGACGGCCTGAAGATCTCACTGAAGCTGGTCGATGATCCAAACTTTCATTCAAGCTGGTCGACGACCTGAAGCTTTCATTCAAGCTAATCTACGACCCAAGATCTCACCTGAAGATTTCAATCAAGCTGGTCAATGACCTGAAGCTTTCACTCAAGCTCTCAATCAACTTGGTCGACATCCTGAAGATCTCACTCAAGATGGTCGACGACCCGAGCTTTCACTCAAGCTGGTCGATGACCTGAAGTTTTCACTCAAGCTGGTCAACGCCCCGAGCTTTCACTCAAGTTGGTCGATGACCTGAAGATTTTACTCAAGTTGGTCGACGACCTGAAGATTTCACTGAAGCTGGTCGACGACCTGAAGATCTCACTGAAGCTGGTCAACGATCTGAGCTTTCATTCAAGTTGTTCGATGACTTGAAGCTTTCATTCAAGCTAGTCGACGACCCAAGCTCTCACCTGAAGATTTCACTCAAGCTGGTCGACGACCTAAAGCTTTCACTCAAGCTCTCAATCAACTTGGTCGACATCATGAAGATCTCACTCAAGATGGTCGACGACCTGAGCTTTCACTCAAGCTGGTCGACAACCTGAAGTTTTTACTGAAGCTGGTCGACGCCCCGAGCTTTCACTCAAGCAGGTCGACGACCCGAGTTTTCACTCAAGCTGGTCGATGGCCCAAGCTTTCACTCAAGTTGGTCGACGACCTGGAGATTTCACTCAAGCTGGTCGATGCCCCGAGCTTTCACTCAAGCTGGTCGACGACCTGAAGTTTTCACTCAAGTTGGTCGACGACCTGGAGATTTTACTCAAGCTGGTCGACGCCCCGAGCTTTCACTTAAGCTGGTCGACGACCTGAAGTTTTCACTCAAGCTGGTAGACGACCCGAGCTTTCACTCAAGCTGGTCGACGACCTGAAGTTTTCACTCAAGTTGGTCGATGCCCCAAGCTTTCACTCAAGTTGGTCGACGACCTGGAGATTTCACTCAAGCTGGTCGACGCCCCAAGCTTTCACTCAAGCTGGTGGAAGACCCAAATTTTTCACTCAAGCTGGTAGACGACTCGAGCTTTCACTCAAGCTGGTCGACGACCTGAAGTTTTCACTCAAGCTTGTCGACGCCCCAAGCTTTCACTCAAGTTGGTCGATGACCTGGAGATTTCACTCAAGCTGGTCGAAGACCCGAGCTTTCACTCAAGCTGATCGATGACCTGAAGATTTCAGTCAAGCTCCCAATTAACTTGGTCGACGACCTGAAGATTTCACTCAAGCTTTCATTCAAGCTGGTCATCACCTCCACTCAATAATCAAATAGTAGAACGAAAGGTCACCTCATTGACCTCACTCTACCTTCTGGAGCTCTTCCTTCATAGTTAGGTCAAACCATCTCTCAGAAGACCCTACCTCGGAAACTATACTCTTTTCTCTTGATACAGTTTTTTCCCAAGTGGTTTTCAAAATCAAGGTTTTTAGAGATAGTCTTTCAAGGTTCCAAGCTTATCCACTCATCATGGTTAAGCTTGAGATGGCGTACTGCATCATGAAGATCAATGAGTCTTAGTGTAGGGTAGCCCATTGGGCCTTAAAACACATTGTGTCTGACGAACTCGCAAGCATACTGGTCTCGTTAAACTGAGGGGGGGGGGACTTATTGTAGGATATGGGCTGCGCCAAGCCCAATGGGCAGAAACCATCTTAGAAGCCCATCCAGAAGGCGACAAGGTGAACCGACTCGTTGGAGGTACAGTGCGTCTAGTCCTCCTAAACCCTGCAAAAAATGACTTACTGACCGACTGGCTTTGATGTCTTTCTGTTGGATACCTACTGGAGAAACTTTCGAATTTTGGATTTTTGAGGAACATGAGTGGACAAGACATATTCGTATTTTGCCAACACTTTGGGAATCTCTTGTCAACAAGATGGATTGGTTATTACTGGCATGACTTGTTACGGTGAACTTGTGTTGGCCTATGTTTATCGTGAAGCTTCTCAACCCTTTGAAGTAGTGTACTGAAATATCGATTCGGGGTTGATTGACCGGTTTGAGATCCAAGGATTTCAAATCACGAGAGCTAATTTTACAATTCAGCATTTTTTTAATTATTACGAGTACATTGGACCTATAATATTGTAATATTTTCTGGAATCATCTACTCTTCCCTGTTTCCAAATGCTCAAACATATTAAAATACGGTTGTATACATAGATTCCCTCACAATCTGTACGGGAAGTGTTAGATTCATCTAAATCAATATTCATACCAACAGCCACTGGAATATGAACTT
>OVBE01013192.1:0-11424 GCA_900406425.1 Iberis pinnata
TTGTGGGGTAGGGTGTTGAAATTTTTTAAACAAACCATTGTAGAGGTTTAAAATGAAATGGGTGTTGAATAAATGAGGTGGAAGAAAAAGAAAATGATGTGGAATGTTAAAAAGGAGAAAATGAGGGTGTTGAAAATGGAAAGGGTGTTGAAACCATTGTTGATGGTCTTAGAAATAGGAAAAGCATAAATGGGAGACACGTGGACAGTGGAGAAAGGGAGGCTGTTGGGGTATTGCACCACATCCTCACGAGTGGCCATCCATTATTCACTTGTTTTTCACTTCTTCAGCCACAACTCCTAAGTGGCTTCTAAAGTGTTTGTCGTTTTTATCTCTTTTTGAGAGTGTTCTCTCTAGTTAGTGTTGCCCACTAGTTCTTTCTTTTTGTTGCCAACATTAAAAATATAAAATTAAGTTATCTTTCACTATAGAGATTGAACATATACAACAACTTAAATGTCAAATTCAGCCTCTAGGATCATTATCACTATATTAAGATGGATTGACGCCCATTAGTTTTATATGATATATGAAATAATGTATTATTGTCTGAATATCTCTTCACCTTATTAAAAGATCAATTGACGATACATCTTTTGTTTATTTTTTTACTTTTTTGTTAACCAGAAAGTTTTTGACCATACCCGCACGCAATCTTTTCAAGTCCGAGACTAAAATATATTATATGGTCTCGTCCCAACTACTACTCGAATATGTGATTTGTAGACTTTGCCTAAGATTTTTCTCCAAATCAGCTAACACCAGTTAGTCGTCTTTTGTTTGTTTACTTTTAGTATACCGTAAAATCACACCTTTTAATATTATTATGAAGCAAAAGAGATTACATATACTCCATTAAGAAAAGTACCAATTGAACCATATGTCAATGTAGATTGAAAGACATTTATAAGCATATATAGCTGCATAGGTTAATTATATGTTATCAGCCCGTTTTAACGAGCGAAACAATGACCATAGCGTAACGAGGCAAGTTCACATAGAAGTACTCTCCCACGATTTTTGCATACCTCTCAAAAACCTCATCCATCACATTTTCACCGAACGTAGGTGCTAGCATCGGTTCAACCACGGCTCGTATGGTCTTGGCCACTCTTCTTCCACTAGCTAGTGCTTCAGGTTTGGAACGGACTAGGTCATAATTCTCCTCGTTGATACTACTACCTTCCCAGTCAACCGCACTAATCTCAAGACGATCGATCGAAAACGATCCTTCTTTATCTATTACCATCTTCAACTCTTCGGAACTCGCAGCATAGTAAGGAGCGTTGAAAGCATCGATCTTCTCTTCTTCAATAATACCCTTTTGATGAAAACGAAAGAAAAAGAAGATACATTATATCATATTTCTAGAAAATACTTGGAAATATCTTTGATAAGGGGTTCAAGAATGTAGATTACTAATAAGATTATATATTTTGTAATCAAGGGCGGTCTTGAGGCCAAGCAGAGCAAATACGAGCTTGCGGTCCATTTTTATTTTCAAAATTTAGTTTAAGGACCGACCCATTTTTAAAATTTTAGTTTAAGAACCGGCCCATTTTTTTTTATTATAGATTGCAGCCTATAAAATCTCAGGACCGGTCTTGTTTGTAATTTATGATCAGGAGGCTATAATTATTTACTTTCTACCCTTGGAACTTTTATAATCAAGAAAATAATTGTGATCATGCTACACTTTAGGCCCTGTTCGTTTGCCAGTCGTTAGTGGCAGCGATTAAATGCAGCTGTTATCAGTCACTAGCGCCAGCAATTAGCAGTCGCTGAATCTATTTTGAAACGTTAGAAAATGTAGCGGCTAAAATCTCTAATCGCTAGTCGCATCGACTAATCGCTGCGATTAGTCGCTGGTCCAGCGACTGACAAACGAACACAATTTTAATCGCTGGCGCTAGTGATTGGCAAGCGAACAGGGCCTTAGTATTTATTGTGTCTTCTCCACAATTGATCTAATTGGTTTTCTATATTTTCTTTAGTCATAGTTAGAAACTTTAGTAACTCGCCTTTTAAAGTTTTGTTTCTTATGGTAACGCGACAAAAACAACCAAATATTGTTAAATGGTATCAATGCTTTTTCTAAAGATATGTATAAATTTCCCCCACATAGAATAACTAAGTGAATAATTGTGAGAAAACTCAACAGATTTTGGTAAGAACACATGGGCCACAAGATTCGTAAGACGACTTAATTAGTCAAGTAACGTGCCCCGGTCAGATTCTATATAGAGTAGTAATATGGGCCCGTATATGGGTTTCAATTAAAATGTAATCATACCTCATTAGCCATCGACATAAGCACTTGAGCTAGCAGTTCCCACTGATAGCAACTCTCTTCGGTTGCAGCATCAGGCAAGTTTCTTCCTAGGAACGATAAAACCATTCGGCCTCCAGGGACCAATTCCTCAGAGCGTGATCTCAGAAATACAGAAAAATCCTTGTGGAATTGAAGAGCATAAGCTTTGATTGCACTCTTAGGAGTTGTCTTTGATAAGTAAATTTTGCCTTTGTTGTCTAAATCAGTTGTTATCATCGCCCCATCTTCCTTCTCAACCTCACAACACGGAACCTAATTTATATTTGGACGATAGTTGAATTTGTTAGCATATACTGCTTTCCATACGATGTTGATATTTTGATAAAATGAAGGAAATGTGGACCACATTCGTATTTTCTTTATGTGCCATGATGTCTAAACCACAAGGTTTTTTATTTCTTGTTTTTTGTTTCTCGTATAAGAAATATTCCCACGTATTACTTATTAGTGGCAAAATTTTAGTTAAAAGATCGATATCTTGATTGTCATTTGTCATTACTTTAATACTAATTATAACGATGGAGAATTAATTTTTGATAATTAAAATTGTAGCTAGATGAAGAATGGTGTAGAGAAACAGAAAGCAAACCTGAGACAACCAATGTAAACTAGAGGAAGAATGAACAAAGTGAAGGCTCCGACTAGGAAACAGACGACCGTAGAAGGAGCCAGGGACAGCCGACACAAAACAAGACTCTTTTCCTCCGAAGCCGTCCTTTTTGTTATAAATCTTATCGTAAAAATCAGGCAAAGAAGCAAAGATGTAGTTGAAGTCATTGCTAGGAAGGTCATTGAGAGACACTCTGATTTCAGGGACTGGACGGTCAAGGTCAACACACAAGTTTTTGACCGTGTCGACAATGTTGGAAACTGACAAGAGACTATTCGGACCGGAGGAACAACCTAGGTCGGCGATTCCAATGCTTGTGATTTCTGAACTGCTCATCATTAGCTTCTTCAAGGCCTCGTCCATTACTCTTCTTCCTAGAGAAATTATGTTGCTCTGCCAAATAATTATAAACTTATCATTTTTTCTTCTTAGTTGTGGAAACCACTAGCCATATTAGTTATGTTATATATATTGTTTTGACAAACTAATCACTGTAGATAAGTGCATACAAGATTATAATGGATATATTTATATGTTTTAAATATAAATTTTGGACCTGAATGGCAGAGTTTTTGGCATAGCTTGTTTCACCATTTCCTTTGTTCATGTGAAGAATTCGCATTACTTCCATCTCTCTGATCTCTCTTTCTCTCTCTATGTCTTTTCCTGAGACAGAAGGTTAATGAAGATAATAATTAAGTGAAGTTGGGTCGATATATATAAGGAAAGAAATGTGGTTAGTGTTTAGTTAATGCTTTGATACCCACTTCATCTTATTTACGTTGAGTTTATCCCTCTCCCGTCTCCACACATATATATCCTTATTATAGTAAATAATTTTATTCTCATTAAGTTGTTAAATTGTATAACTGGAGATTTATATAAAAGGGTAAAACCACGTCTAAACCAAAGCTTATATACTAACAAATTGACATGTTTATACTATACAGTTTACAAACTCTAACACTAAACAAAACAGAAAAACTGTTAACATAAATTTCGTGTTGTATTACTTGTACGAGAATTAAAAATATGGAAAAATTATATATACAATAATGATGACTCTTCATTTTTTTTTTTATCTTATATCCTCTTCTTCAAGATGGATCGTCTCTTGCGAAGTCAATCTTGGTAATTGGCTCTTGGGAATTTGTCTTTGAATAAAAGGAGAATCAAGTTATTTTGCTCAAGAAAAGGCTAAGTGTTCCTAAGACTCTATTACATACAAAAGGTTTCAATTCATAATGAAACAAGAAGGTTTCAGTTGTCGTAGCCCAAGAGAACTCGTGGCTGGCCCAGGTTGAAGTGGTCACGTGGTCCACGTGTGGGTTTCTTTAAATTCTTATATCGACAAAACAAAGACGCAATACTCTATTTCAACTTGACGAAGTAAGGTTGTAGGCGAAAGGTTTTGTCGGCTTCAGAGAGGCGATTACATAGTTTTAGAGCTCAATTAATGCAATTCTAAGTTGCTTCTATGTTGATGAACATAAACTAAGTGATTATAGTGGATTTCAGGAATCAGTCCAAGCGTGACTAAGGTTCAAGTCGAGGAACCTGAACACGTAAAATTCTCTTTGTGTACTTAGTTTTCTGTTTCGTCAAAACTAAAACACCTCAGCCGAGTGAATATAAGAGAGATAGAGTGTGAGAGACATAGAGGAGTGAGTAACAAAATAGAGTTATTCCATATTTACAACTCAACAAATTGGTATCAGAGCCTTGCTCTAAGATCATGAACAAGGAAGAACTCTCAAGATGTCTTCAAAGGGCTGAGGTGGAGAAGTTTGATGGAGAAGGATATTACATGCTCTTGAAAGAAAAAATTATTTGCTCATCTTGATATTTTGGGTCTAATGGAAGGTTTGAGTGATGACAATAACTTGCAGAAACTGAAGAATCATCCGCAGAACCAGGAGTTGAAACTTCAACAATTGCATCAAAGAAGGAGTCACTAAAGGACTTGGTTTGCAAAGAAAAAAATTGAAAAGCTAGATCCACTATCAGTATGTGTGTATGAAACAATGTCTTGAGGAAAATAATCAAGATGAAGACTGCTTCAGGTATGCTAGAGCTTCTTGACCAGCTATTTATGGTAAAATCACTTCCAAACCACATTGAATTGAAACAAAGGCTATATGTTTATAATGTGTTAGAGACTCTCATTATAGATGAAAATGTGAATGATTTCTTCATGCTTATATCAGATATAGAGAATGTAAAAGTTATCGTTCCTGAGGAAGATCAAGCAATAATGTTGCTTATGTCTTTGCCTAAGCAATTCGATTAGTTAAAAGAAACTTTAAAGTACTGCAAGACTACTCTAGCTCTAGAAGAAATCAATGGAGCCATAAGGTCCAAGACCACTTCCATTGGTGGACGTTCTTAACAAAGTTTTTCTCAATTAAATACTAACAGATATTACAAAAAGTAAGAGAGAATGGAAGCAATGATTCTTAAATAAGGGTTTTTATGTGTTTTAATTCTATTGTTCTAGCATTATTTATTTAAAAATTATTTACATAATAAAATACTAATAAATATACTTCCTAATTTTATTATTAAGAACCAAGATGAGTTTCTAAACAGATGGATATGCTCTAATAATCTGGAACTTGATGCATATGAGAAGTTGCTCAAGAATAGCTCTAAAGCACTCTTTGTTAATGAGAGGGGAAACTATGAAAACAGACAAAAAGGAAATGATAAGTCCAAGCAAAATTCTAGAGGAGGGACTAAAGTGTGTTGGACTTGTGGCAATGAAGGACACTACAAGAAACATTGCACTGTATGGAAAGAAAGAAACATAAGGGATGCATCCACAGACAGAGGAGAAGCCTCTGCAGTTAAGGGAAATAACATTGATGTTGCTGCTTTCATGGTTTCATAAACAAATTATCTCACATATCTAAGATGAGAGCTTAGATAAGTGGATGTTTGTTACTCGATGTACTTTCCACATGTCTTCAAACACAGAAATGTTTGAAACTCTGACAATGACATAAAAAATGCGGTTAAAATGGAAAATGACATAGTCTCAATTGTCAGAGGGATAGGGATTATGTTGATTCAAAATGAAGATGGGTCTCTAGTTCGTCTCTCAAAGGTGAGATATATCTCATCAATGTCAAAAAATCTTATCTCACTGGGAACACTAGAATACCAAGGTTGTTGGTTCCACTTAAAAGATAAAGTCTTAAAGGTCATCAAAGGCTGCAGAACAATGATGAAAGATCAAAAGACTAGGATTATGTATTTACTCAAGGGAAATGCCATTTCTGGTGAAGCAAATGTTGCTCATAAGAGCCAAAATAAAACAAGATTATTGCAAATCAGATTAGATCATATAAGTAAGAAAAACTTGGAAATGTTAGCAAAGAAAGCATGCTTGCATAAGGACAAAATTCAGGGTATTGAGTTCTGTGAAGACTGTGTTTATGAGAAAACACATAGAGTTAGTTTTTATGTTGCAAAAGATGTTACCAGAGAAAAGCTGGAGTATATTCACTATGATTTGTGAGGCTCTCCAACAATACCTACATATCTAGGTATGTCCCATTATTTTATCACTTTCGCTAATGATTTCACAAGGAAAGTCTGGATGTTTTTAAAAAAAGAAAGGATGAAGCGTTTGAGAAAATGGATGAGTAAAAGAAGATGGTAGAAACACAATCAGGGATGAAGGTTAAAAGGCTTAAGGTTGAGAATGGTCTAGAGTTCTGTAACATGGAGTCGGACAACTATTACAAACAAGATGGGATTTTCACGCACAAAATTTGCACTTACAGACCACAACAAAATGGTGTGGCTGACAATCATGAATAAGATGAGAAGTATGTTAAGTGAATCATGTCTATCTCAAATATTTTGGGCTGAGTCTGCTGCTTCTATAGTATATCTGATAAATAGATCACCATCACATGCTTTAAACTTTGAGATACCAAAAGAAAAGTAGATAGGAAGTGTTCCAAATTACAGTGGGTTGAAAATATTTGGATGAATCAGCTTTGTTCATGCGGATCAAGGCAAGCTCAACCCAATAAATGTGTGTTTCTAGGTTATCCTACTGGAGTAAAAGTGTTCAACAAATGGTTTTTAGAAGATAAGAAATGCAATATCAACAGAAATGTTGTGTTTCAAGAAGACAAGATGTTCAAGGATCTAAAAGCTGATACTCAAGAAGCCAAAAGTCATTAATAACAAGAACAAAGAATTGATATGGACATATTCAATGATTTACAAGCTGGAGAAAGCTCTAGCTCAAGTGGAGAAACTGGAGAAGGCTCACAGGGTCAGACAACACCAGGAGAAAAAGTAGTGGGAACTGAGGACATTCAAGAATATGATTCAGATGAAGAAGAAGATGAATTTTGTTTAGAAGAAAGTGATGTTTCTCAAGATTACCAACTAGTAATAGACAGAGCTAAGTGTGTGATAAAGGTTCTCATAAGATTTTTTGAGTCAAATGCAATAGACTTAGCTCTGAAAATGAGTGAATATCGTGAAAAAATTGAACCTTAGAGCTATGAAGAAACAAAGTTAGATGTCGAATGGGGGAAATTGAAACATGCAATGGATGAAGAAATGTATTCTTTATACAAACATGGTCATTTAATTTGATAAAGAAGCCATATGGGAGAAAGATCATATAATGCAAATGGATATTTAAAAGAAAACTACTCACATGAAGGCCGAAAGACCCATATTCAAGGCCAGAATAGTGACTAAAGGATTTTCTCAAAACGAATGAGTTGACTTTAAAGAGATATTTAGTCCTATGCTGAAACATGTCTCAATAAGGCTGCTAATGTCCATTGTATCTCAACAAGATTTTGAGCTGGAACAATTAGATGTAACAACTACTTTCCTATATGGTAACCTTGAAGAACATATTATGATTAACCAACTAGAGGGTTATGAGGTTGAACCAAAATAAGAAACAATCTGTTTACTCAAGAGGTCACTGTATGGCCTGAAACATTCTCCTAGACAATGAAATCAAAGATTCCACTCATTCATAGTAAAATCAAGGTTTACAAGGAGCATGTATGATAGTTGTGTATACTTAAGGAATATGAGACTGACAAAAGTGTGTTTTTGCTATTGTATGTAGATGACATGCTCGTTACATCTAAAGACATGGATTAGATCAAAAATCTCAAGATTCTTCTCGGTTCAAAATTTGAAATGAAAAACCTTGGAGTTGCTAGGAGGATCTTGGGAATGGAAATATACAGATATAGAAAAAATGGGATCTTAACACTTTCTCAAAGTGGTTATTTCATGAAGTTATTAGAGATGTTCAAGTTGGATTAGTGCAAATATGTTCAAAAACCATTGGTGTACAGTTTAAACTGAAGGCTGCCACAAAAGAAGAACTTCAAGAACATGTTGAATTCATGAAGATAGTTCTTTACTCTACTTCAATTGGAAGCATAATGTATTCAATGATTGGAACTCATACATATCTAGCATACCACATTGGTGTGGTTAGCAGATTCATGAGCAAGCCTAAGACACATTGGAAAGCTGTAAAATGGGTGCTAAGATACATAAAAGGATCATTGAATACAAATCTTGAGTTCAAAAGGTAAAAGGAGTTTGTTCTAAAGTGATATTATGATTCTGATTTTGTAGCTGATCCAGATAAAAGAAGATCCATTATGGGTTTTGTGTTTGCAGTTGGAACTTGTAAAATTGTCTATAGATTAACTCTTCAAAAGGCAGTTGCATTATCCACCATAAAGGTTGCGTATATAGCCATGACAAAGGTTGTTAAAGAAGCAGTGTGGCTTATAGGTTTGATGAGTGAAATGAGTTATCATTAAGGCAATGTAGAGCCGTTTTGTGACTCTCAAAGCGCCATTGCTTTGTCCAAGAACACAGTTCATCATGAAAGGACTAAGCATATGGCAGTGAAATATCATTTCAT
Source organism: Iberis pinnata (assembly GCA_900406425.1). NCBI lineage: Eukaryota > Viridiplantae > Streptophyta > Magnoliopsida > Brassicales > Brassicaceae > Iberis > Iberis pinnata. The sequence goes on from OVBE01013192.1 coordinate 8,875, forward strand.
AAGAGATGTCATTGCAGAAGGCATTGTGAAGATCATCAAGATATCCACATTGTATAATCTAGCTAATATACTCACCAAGAAATTACCAATGAGAAAGTTCTGAGATGCATTGGAGTTGCTCAACATTTCCAAAAACTGACAAGCCAGTAAGATCCGGGAGGAATCTAAGATCTAGAAACAATATAAACTTAAATCCAAGGGGGGGGGGGGGGGTTACTCGTTGAGTAAAAGAAGAATCAAGTTGTTTTCCTCAAGAAAATGCTAAGTTTTCCTAAGGCTCTTTTTACATACAAAAGGTTTCAATTCATAATAAAACAAGAAAGATTTAATTGTCAAAGCCCAAGATGAAATAAACCAAGTGATTATAGTGGATTTCGGGTATCAGTCTCATCATGAGTAGAGTTCCAGTTAAGGAACCTGAACACGTAAAATTTTTTTTGTGTACTTAAGTTTTCTAGTTTTCTTTCATATCCAAAACTAAAACACCTAACCCGAGTAAAGATAAGTGAGATAGAGTGTGAGAGACATAGAAGAGTGAGTAACAAAAAGAGAGCTATTTGATATTCACAACTCAATATGCGTGTTCATGAGAGTGTCTTGGTGATAGCATCAACAAATTGATCATGTGAGGAGACATGTGATACACGCATAACACCAAAATACACTTGATTCCAAACAAAGTGATAGTCTAGAGCTAGATGTTTCATGTGGGAGTGAAATACCGATTTAACTACAAGATACGTGGTGTCGATGTTGCCACAACAGAGTGTTAGTGTGGCAGGTTTGGGAAGGCCCCTTTTAGCTATAAGGTACATGATTCAACGTACCTCATCGATAGTTGATGCTAGTAACCAATAATCAATTTCCGCCGATGATCGCGCAACACATGTTTTTTTTGAAGACCAAGCAATAGGATGGTGACCATAGTAGGCACCAATAAAGGTGTAGTCATCCTTGTTGCATGTCCAATCGACATCAGTGAATGCATCAAGCATCGATATATTATGTTGGATAGAAGATAACATAGGAGGAAGTACCTGATAGGTAAGAAAGAATCCTTTTAACAACATTCCAATGTTCATCTATTGGATAATGCATGTATAGAGACATTTTGTTGACGACAAATGATATATCCAAACGTGTTAAATAAAGATATTGAAGGCTTCTGATTTTTCTTGATATGTGGTTGAATTGTGAAGTGGTGCGCCAGTTGTAACAGTCATATTTTCTATACACACATTGGAGTAGTCAATAATTTGGAATTCGTTCATCTTTAGTACTAAACTATTAGACAAAAGCGTAGCTTCAATGCCCAAAATTAAGATAAGATTCATAAATCCTTCAGATAGAAACATAGTGGTAAAACAACTATAAAGAAATGAAGGTAAGTGAAATTGTTTCCCATCAATAGTACTTTTTCCAAATAACAAAATTTGTTATTTACTTCTCTAAATTTATACAAGTTTTTTCTTTTTTTTCACTTGTATTGTATTCTTTTAATATTTTTACACGATTTTCACCTTATCTCTTTATCTCTCTATTCACTCGCCCAAGATGTCTCACAGTCTCTCACGAACAAAATAAACTCGAAACCCAATTCCCAGCAAAAAGCGACTAAAAATGTTAATCTCTAGCTATTACCCACATTTTAGCCCTTTTTATACATGTCCTGATACCTATACTCTTGTTCTTTAAGTCTTGTATTTTCATAATCTTCTCCAAAGGAAAACTTCCTTTTCTTCATGTCTTTTTTTATAAAAGAAAACTTTCTTCTCTTCAAGCCTTTTTATAATCTTCTCCAAAGGAAAACTTATTTCCTTTTTCTAAATCTTCTAGATCTTTCATCCATTTTTAATTTCTGAACATCTTGAGTTCCCGCCCAATCTATATGTGCCACATCCTAAGGTTTCGAAAACTTTTTTTTCTTTAGGTTAAAAAATTTAGTGATTTGAAAATTGTGATTACAAATACTCCATCTCATTCAAAATAGTGTATTTTAGAGTTTTTTAAATTTTAATTAAGTGTTATTTTACATTTTCAATGCACATTTTTTTATAAAGTTCCAAAATTTAACTTTACATTAAAGAAAAATATCAACAGTCAATTTATTTTTTTAGTGGTATAATATTTTAATATGTTCTTTTTCTAAGTCATGTGAAACAACATTAAAAAAACGTTTATATGTAGGGAGTAATGTTTTCTTCATTAATTGTAGGTCTATTATGTAGTTAACTACTAACTTCTATTTTTGGATATATGTTTTTATATTTTACAGAAATACATGGCCTGACAGGCCTGTGATACCTACGATTCAAGCTCTCTTATTTTTTTAGTAAAGTTGATCAAATTAGAGAAAAGAGTTTTAACGACTTAAAAATTTCTATCAAGTGTTGTTAGTTCACTTGGAAAAGATCTTGGGCAAAACCTAAAGGTCACAAGTTCGAGTAACGCTTGGAACGAAACCATATAACATGCTTCGGTCTCGGGCCTAGGGAGATTACGGGTTCGGCCCAGAACTTCTTGGTTATAAAAAAAAAAAAAAAAAAAATT
>OVBE01013193.1:1333-12881 GCA_900406425.1 Iberis pinnata
CTATCTCAAACAACACACCAATAACAAAAGATATAGTTGAACACCTGATGGACCTTGATAACTACATGAACTACCCTTGGGGAAGGGAGTCTTTCTCATTGACTGTTGACAACACTAAGTCAAAGGACCCGTTCAGTTTTACACAACCAACTACTGCTATTCAAGGATTCTCGCATGCCATGCTTCTTGTCACTGTTGTTTGTTGTCCTCCAATTCTAGGAAATGCAGACATTGAATCAATGCTCGAACGCAATGCGCGAATTGATGAGATTGTTGCTTTCATCTGTCCCATGAGCCTTCACCTTTAAAACAAAACCTACAGGTTGCTCAACATGGTTGGAGAAGTAAGTTATCTAAAATTTCAAATAATATCTTTACCACTTTTAGTGGTACTCGGACTAATTCTATTCAAAATCCAAGTACTGATCATAATTTTTTCCTCTACATTTGATATGTCCATCGATACACAAGTTCCAGTTTTGTCATTGCTCAGTGAAGCTGCCCCTCATTTAGTGGCTAAAGTCAAGTTAGATGCTGACCAAGATGACCTTGCAGTCAATTATCTCCTCCAGTTGATAGGTGATGAACACCCTTTTGAGGCAAATTCATGGACTGGTGGTCTCCGTACCACAAATGTTATTGAGGAACACAAAAGGGCTGAGGAAGCAAAGAAGCAATCTGAGGGCGGAAGCAGTCGAGGAGATGATAACGAGGGGAAAGTATTGCGGCTCATCCCCCCAACAATGATGCTCATAGACGTGGTACCTCGGTCAGAAATCCTACGTTCAATGAAGAAGCAGTAATCAGTTCTATGGTTATCGAACAAACTTTTCCTGCATTTGAAGGATATACAAGGAGTCTTATAACACACATGGACTCTGTAGTTGACAAGACTCTTGTAACCCACTTTGATGCTGTTGTTGGGAAGCTATACAAAGATGTCCAGAATCTCATTCAACAAGCAAGTATGTCGAAAACAATCCCAGAAGCTGATACTTCATCCAGTGGTATGTGTTTCTTGGATACCTTTGCTTAAGCATAAAGCTTCTATTTCCAGCGTAACTGGTTTCTTCCATTATCTTTCCCTTATTCACGGTTGCAGAGTCTGGAGATGTGGATATGAGGCCATATGAAACAGCTCCTATGGACGACAACCCTAGTTTAAAATCAAAGGTGCAAGTAAACGAAGTAATTTCAAATGTAATGCGTGGTATTTCTTCTTCCTTTTCTACAGAAGAAGTCTATGTCCCTCAAAAGGGCTCAACATCTCCATGGAAAACGATTCCATCAACTTCCTCGATGCCGCCTCTGCCAACACCTCGTCCAGATATCCAGCACACAGCATGGAAGTCGATGAAACAGGTACAACTCTTTTTTATCAAACGCTATTTGTACTAATCATATTCATCTACCAGCTGTATCTGGTATACGAAGAACAACTCAGAAAATATGCTCTCCTTCATGTTCCTTTCAGATGTTCAGATGGGGGGTCAACAAAGCAGCTGTCCAACCTTCTACCACTCACCAGAGTGGTCATCATTCGCAAAACCTGAATGATATTCATGCTCCATCGTTTGATCTCCATTTATCTCAAGGTCACTCTGTGGAAAACATTGCGTCGGCCGTACCTAGTATTGAAATTTTTTTTAATCCTTTACCTTATGCAATATATACTGCTATATTTAGCCTACTCATACTCGTATACGACCTATGTGTTCCTTCAGGTGTTGGTCAAACACCGATTATTGGGGATGGTCACCATCATATAGGACCAAGTTTTAGTAATCCTCTCGAAAATGTTTCAGAACCCCTTCTGAATATTCCACCTCCGTCCTTCTCTCTTAATTTAACACAAAATGAAGGCCAAGAACAAACCAAAGTATGTAATTCTTCCAAGCATTGTAATGACAAGATTCCAATCTCAGGGGATCAAATGCAAGGTAATGTAAACCCTCCCCGCTCACCCGGCGTAAGTGCAGAGGATTTGATCAAGGTATTGTTTAGTGTGTAATAAGTTTTTTTTTCAATATGTAATATTTATTGATGATTACCCCAACATCTAAACTAGGCTTTTCCCCTTTCATATGTTGAGAGCACAAAGGATGCCAATATTTTAATGGACTTTACAAAAAGCTTTTATAAACTCAGTTCCCTTTCCTCGTCCAAGGTATTTTGGTGTACGAGACATTTAGAAAAGTGGATGCTCTCGGACACCAAAGCTAACCTAAGAGAACTCTCATCACGTTTGATGCAATGTTGTACTTAACCTACCCATCTACTTATACCGCATATATGTTCTATATAATCTGGAGAAAAATGTTGGTCAGTCTAACGATAATGAAGACACATATGACTTGGAGACATTGTTGAACATTTAGCAGGTGGCCAGAAAACGAGCGAACACTATAACAAAAAAGTCGCGGATTGATGAAACACATCCTACTACGCCTACCAAGAGGAAGAGACGGCCAGAGACAAAGCTACCCCCAAAAGAAGTGATAGTCCGAAGAAGTAAATGGAACCGGTCAAAGCCTGATACGTTCACTGCTCCTATTGTTGCACCAACAAATAAAAAGAGACAGCATGTTGCAAACATACAAGAGCCAGTAGTCCTATCATCTGTTCAGGAGGTCGATACCAAGGAATTCACTCTATCTCCTCTAATTTCTGAGTTCACAGTTTTCCAGGCGCCTACAGAAGCTGAGCACAACAAATTTCGCTTCGTTATCCGGATTCAAACTACCTTAAACTTTTAACGCTTCTTCTAGCTTACTTGTACGTCGTTCTTGCAGGGTGTACGATCTTGGTCAAACCTTTAGCATAGAAAGCACGGTCTTCATAAAGTTATTTAACCCATCAGAGATCTGGAAACCAAACGTAAGCATCACAAATTTTATGGTACCTACCGGTTTTCACTCTCACACTACATTCTTTTGATATATGCACTACTCATTTTCATGTTAACGTTTTGTTCCATTCTTCACCACTAGGTTCTCGATGTCGTGGTCTGATTTTTTCAGAAAAGACGTGATCAATTCCCACATTGCAAGTTCAATTTCCTCCCAAGTAGTTGGGTTAGTGAGATTAAGCGACTATGGGCGTCCTTTTTGCGCACTACCGACAAAACCAAATTCCAGTTTTCAGGCAATTCAACACTTCCTATCTCAAAGCGTCCTAACTGGTACACCAACATTGACAGGATCTACAACGCCATTATTATTAGAAGTGGATATTGGCTTGGATTGTCCATTGACCTCAACAAACGCGCAATCGAAGTTATGGGCTGTAACCCCATCAAACTTCCAGCGACTGAAGTGCATCGTGAGCTTAAGTTCCTAACAACACTATTGCCTTATTTCATCAGTCGGCATGGAGTTGCGCTTCCATGCAGGGCCATTGGTTTGGAACATTTTCAAGTTAACATGATTGATTTCGAATTCCATTTCCAAAGCAAAGGTGATTCCCTAATATATTCTTTTTTCTTTTTCCAAAATTTTTACTCATTCAAAATTCTGCTTATCTTTCTTTAGTTCTCGCTGGTGTTGGAACCATTGTCCTTATGGAACAACATTCCCTCGATCGCATTGATGAATGTTCCTTTCTCACTTACGGGATTTTGAATGTAGCAGCGCTTAACTACGGAATGGTTGTGTTTAAGTATGTTCTAAACCCTCCAACTTCACCATTATCCGCACCCCCCTCAATGAGCTTTATTTCAAACTTACAAACTTATGTCTCTTCTTTCAAACTGACCCTTGAATCTTGACAAACAATATCTTATTTGGTAGATGTGTTATTGTTTTTAAAAATTTTCAGTGATTTAACATTTTCAGTTACGTATTACCTTACATCGGTTATCCGTATTAGTACTCCGCCTACTGTTTTTTGGTTCTCGTTTAGTTAAACGCTTCAAGCATACTACAGTTGCATTCTCCAATATAGGATATTACACATATAGAGTAAGGAATGCAACATCTCTTATTTGTTACAAACTGTCTCTTAATAACAAAACTTGATAAACCCGTGAACCAGAAATTATAACTTTGAAACAAAAGGTCAGCACTAGTTATACTGACTACCCAAAACATATTACCCACTACTTCAGCCAGCTACTTATTTGACCACGGTTCCCATCCACAATAACTTCTTTATTCCATAATACTTCAGCTTCCCCTAAATCGGGTTGCGGCAACTTGCCCTGTTATGTCCCCTCATGTTGCAACGCCTGCAATGCCTTATGCTTGGTATCTAAAAGACAATATCAGTAAGTGTAACAAAAAATTGAACTACAATTTATTTTCTCAACTGTTCAGTGAGCTGGTGTTTACCTTGAACTCCCCACGTGAACGGATTATTATTTTCTTTGCCCTACCAGATGGCTTCTTCACTTTAGGTGGCAGCAAATCGACCGCTCCATTTCCAGATGACCCGGTTAGAGCATCTCCACCGGCAGAAGGTATTGGAAATATGTTTCCGGCATATGCGAAAACCCATGCTTCATTGTAATACTCATTACTAACCAGGGCCTCGGTTCCTATGTCTAAACGGATGGCCGCTGCTATTGCATGCGTGCAAGGAATTCCAAGAATATCAAATTCCTTACAGCTACAACTTTTGTCATCAAAGTCAACCATATAACACCAACCTTTTTTTTTCAACATTTCGAACTTTATAAGGCATATTGGTTTCACCACCATCCCCATACCCGCTTCGAAGTTCCTCTCAACCCTCTCAGTAACCTACGGAGTCAGAAATCCATTTAAGTCATTTGCTTTTTCTTTCTCTCTTCTTATCGCAAACCAAGTCATTATTTGACTTCTTATGTACTCCAGCATCGTCACCAATGGATATTCTTTTGCTTCATTTAGAACATTGTTCCACGATTCAGCAATATTCGAGTCCATTAGGTTATACCGTTTTCCCTCAAAATGAGCATGGGTCCAGTGCCCAAAACCTATTAACATTTCACATTTTAGGTGTACGAATGAAAAATAACATCTATAAACGTAATGAATATACCGTATACCTAGATCCAGAAGATATGCAGCACATGCTAGGTTCGTATTCTGTATGTCCAAGAACCTTTTGTTGAAATATTTAACGGTGTAACATCTCGCTGCTTTCATCATCATGATACCCAATGTTTTAGGTTTAAAATTGGATTGAACATTACAGTACAAATGTACCGTGCAGCATGCATGCCTGGCTCTTGTATAGACCTACAAAATTGATCGTATCTATTAGTGTTGGTATACCGTATACCAGAACCAGTGCACTATATATTAAACTAGAATTTGTACCTTTATTAAGCCATTATATATACTTGCGTGCCTGTCTAATTTTATGACTAACTCGCTGATATCTTCGACAAAAGTTTTAAGTCTCAAGAAAAACCATTCCCAGGCCTCGTCGTTTTCACTGTCAACTATTCCGTAAGCTAATGGGAAAATTTGAAAGTTCCCATCTTGGCACATGGCTGTTAGTAGTGTCCCGCCATACCTAGCCTTCAATGAAGTTCCATCCACAATGGCCACCTTCCTCATATATGCAAATCCTTGAATACATGCAGCAAGGGCGATGAAATTGTACTTGAATCTACGCGATCCATCAAGTTTAGTTTCGAATTCCATGTAACATTTGCTTCCTTTGTTGGTGTGTTCTAACAAAGCCATGTAATTTGGCATTATTGCGTAACTTCCAGAAACACTCCCTAATGCTCTGTCCATCGCTACCTCCCTCGTCCTCTATGCTTTCCAGTAAGATATATTAACATGAAAATCATCAAGCATTATTTTCCTCACAGAAGAGGGCTTTGGTCTGCGCTTGATACCTAGATAATACTTTTCCACCAGTTCTGCAATTACTGTTTTTGTTGCCAATTTATGGTAATGTTTACGTTCCTCAGCCGAACAACAATGGTCCAATTTTTCTTGTCTTATCTGGAAATTGTCTGAGGCATTGACCTTTGTTGCATACACTTGCCATAGGCAACGGTTTGACGTGCACTTCAACACCATACATTCAGGAGAAGATCTTGATGTTCTAAAGTTATACTTTCTGTTTATTGCATTGATTGCAACTTTTATCTTACAATCATCCTTGTTCCTAAACACTCTTCCGACAAACAGTTTATCTCCCTCGTAAGTAATGTCAAACAGAGCAGAATCAACTCCTGCAGATCAATACAAAATAGAATTACAGCATTTACAATTGAAGATGTGGTAGTCGGTATACTATATAATATATTTAAGTTCGCTTACTAAGTACCTTCAATAGATAAATCATTGAACACAGGGGGCGCATCGCGAGAAAACAACGACGGGTCATTGATGTCTTTTGAGAAAACATTGTGCTGCGTTTCATCATCCTCAACCCAAGAGGCAATAGATTGCTAAAAATACTGGTCCGTCTCGCCATGTGATTCATCATTACTCGATTCTGATGATGATTGAAACAATCGCCTAGCAACTGTATTGTTCCTTTTCTCAATTAACATGGCGTTCTGTGGTACGTCTCTGCTCGTACCTACAATTTCTGGCTGCATTGGCAGTATCCTCATATCTTATGCGGGGGGATCCGAACGTACATTCTCTTGAAATGATGGTCCCTTCCCTCCCTCGTTGACGGTAGTTAGTACACCTTCCCCAGTACTTCGTTCACCTATCATTTCGGCCCTACCTTCATCAGATACGCTGCCAGACTCATTTGGGGCAACCACACATTGATTAGGTGTGAAAGGTTGCGAAGTATCTTCTTCTCCTTCGCCCTCGGAAGCAAGCATGGCAAAGTCATGATACATCTCGCTTGTTGCTTCGTAACCTTCCTCCCCGCTACTTGTATCATCATCATTAGCAGACCTTTCGTAGTTTGCTGTCCGGTCCCACATACAATATTCATTACCACCGGTTGGTTGCTCTGGATTAATACTAATGAACATGTCCACTTCTTCTATTTCTCTTTGCATAGTGACAAACTGCACAACATGGTTATCTTCTTTAATGTACTCGGGCTCAAGTAATGTATCATCTCCAACATTCATCCATTGTGGATACTGATACGACAATGTCATGTTGTTAAAAAAACCGCGGAATTGTATTGTTGTAGCTACAAGGTTGACAAGGTCGGAATATGGAATTCCTAGATATATACGGATTTGTTTTCTCTCCATATTTGGCGTAGAAGTGAAGTACCATGTTCCCCTATTTGATTTATGCCACGTTCCTATAACAAGTGTCACTAGGTCCTGGCTTCCAAGCTGGCAAGAAAATTAACACGATGATTAGTATATGAAGTACTACTATCGAAAAGGGTATACAGTCTACTAACTTCTGCCAATTACACCGACTAATTCGCAAGTCTGTCTATTTGTTTGAGTTTATTTTCCATGTATTTGGGTTGATTTTCGATGTATTTGAGTTTATTTTCCATGGATTTGGGGTTTATTTCCATCGATTTGGATTTCGTTTCCATCGATTTGGGGTTTATTTCCATCGATTTGGGATTTTTTTCCATCGATTTGGATATACTTTCCATCGTTGTGGGTATACTTTCCATGGTTTTGGGTTACCACAAAAATGATTGAAAAAAACATTTGGCGAGTAAAACAAAAATTGATTCTGATTCAAAATCTACTATATTATAAAGTGATAAAATATGACGACAAGAACTCTGTCCCATTGTCAGAAATGGGTACGACAGGGATAAGAAGACATATGTAAATACTTCCTTACCATTTGCATTCTTCTAGGTTCATCAACAGCTCCTGCATTTGGTATACCATCCATCTCTTTTTTTTTTTTGCAGAGAAATTTTTTTTCCCCTGGTAATATAGAACCTTGGCGTGAGAGACGATGCATTTTAGGGGGAAATTCAAATTATATTATGTGTTCGCTATGATAGAGAAATGACAGCAATGAAAGGACTTGTACAGTGCAAAAATCGCCGGCTGACACAAAATCCTGCACCAAGTAGGCGACTTACTCGATGGCCGACGCTTGGATGAGTTTAGGAGCATAATCGCGATAATCGACCCATATCAAAAAACTAAAACAAATTTTATTTTTCATTGTTTCGTTTCTAATAATTCGTGTGAAAATACTAAAAAGAGTTTAAAAAAAAAAATCAATTAAAATTAATAAATTATAAACAAAATTTACATTTCCAAATAAAATTATATCAGTCTTTTAAAATATGATGATTGTGTGGAGATGATGTAAACAACCACCAGCTAGTATACTCTTAAAAATTGGAAGATGTTTGTCCTAACGATATCTTCTCCTTCGACCTCACTCATAAGACCACTTAAACCAAAGAAGCTAAACCGGTCACCGGTTTGACGAATCCTTTCCCCGAGTCAAAAAAAGCAGAGCAAACCGGTCACATGTTCGTCGAATCATTGGATAGTCCCAGTAAGTCTCTCACTTTTTGGTTCATGCTTCTTATTGGGTCCTCTTCTCGATGGTCTTCACTCACGTGTCGATCTTGTGGTTTACCAAAACGGAGCTTTTCAAATCGGTCCTCTTCATACCAACATTTGGGTAAAACCCAAACAAATCTGTAACTTTCATAAAACTATTCTGTTTATAAATGTTACTATAACGTGAGTTTTTATATATATATAAATTTTCAGGTTCCTTTCTTGCTTGGCTTATTTTACTCCACATAGGTTTACTGAGGAAACCTCTATAAAGCCTCCAAGTGGCAACTTGGACAAAACAGTAACTTCACTATTGTAAGTACCACGAATACCCCAAAGCCCAAAACATATCATAGATTCCAGATACTTGTCGAATAGAGTTGGGTTGGATACTCAAAGTTAGTATTAATTAATTTAATACCTTTTTCTATTTATTATAAATATATACTTATTTCTTTATTGATTATAAGATATGCAATAAACGAGAAAATTTGATTCCTAGCATCAACCGATCGAGTAAGTAAATCTGTCATCGTGTTGTTTGATTATTTTTTTTCAAACCGTGGAAGTTTCGAGTTTTTGATCCATAATTGTTCGAACTCAAATATGTGAAAATGAATTTTACCAATGTTCCGGCGAATTCTCCGGTGAAGACGTTTACCGGAATGACCGGATTATGAGTGCATTGATTTCCTTGTAACGAGCACTATAATATGGAATATTCATTTGTCAAATTTGAGTGCATTTTGAATGAGAAATGGAGATGTAAAGAGATCAACTTAAACATGCATACACACAAAAGTGTTGACTAAGCTCGTATTTCTCGAAAAAGTGATTCGATTGATGGGATTTGGTATGATACTTATGAGATTGATGATATCGACAACGACGTCCAATATCCCTTCCTTTTCCAAATTTTGGTTTTTATCCCACATTGCTAGTAGAAACTTTTTTCCACTAGTATATATATAGAAGAGTGCATGTTTATGTTCAATTGGTTTGGGTACACTATGGTGTATTGGAGAGAGATGAGCCACCCAAACACGCGCGCCGCCGCCGACCGACCTACACTGGTCTTTGGGTCTTTGGGAATGTCCTAGTCCTAGTCCTAGTCCTACAAGATATATTCTTTCTGGAGAAAATTTCATGGTCTTTTTCCTATGGATATGGACTTTTCCTATGGATTTCGGGCCCAAAAATAATTCGGTTCGATTTACTAATATTAAACCAGACCAGAACTTGAACCGAAATTAATTTCGGATCAAAAATATCTCTCCAGATTGCGTAACTGACCGAGTCATTAACGACTCCCAGATTTTTTTGCCTCGATTAGCTCCGCGAATCTCGGGCGCGTTCCGCGCAACTCAGCCGTTTCAAACTTAAGGCTCGTCGCCTTTAAAAACTCTCTCTCCCTCATTCATAATGAAATTCTCTCGATATACAGAAAAAATCTCTCACATACACCTCTCGTCTTCTCTCTCGCTTTTTCAGCTAAGTCTTCATTCCGAGATTACATCGTAGAACTCAAAGTTCGTCGACTCCGATATCGAGTGTAGCTCATAAGTGGTTGTATCCTAGGATTCTTGAATCGCACATAAACCGTCACACTACGGGCGATTTTTACAATTAAGGAAAGAGATTACATCTCGACTCCGCTTCATTTTCACGTTTTAATCGTTTATTTCATCGTATTTCCTTAATTCGGTTTTTTACCGTCCTACAATCTTAATTCTAAAAATCTGCTTACGCTTATTGCATTATCAGATTGAGGATTACGATATTTTAAAACGCTTTTTCAAATGATTCAATAAATCGTTTCGAATTCTTTGCGGTTTATACAAACATTTTTTGAAACGGTTTTTTCATTTCGTTTCGGATTTGTGAATCGCTATCTAGCGTTTACGTATATCGTCTGTAAAAAAGATTATCAAACGCGTTTCAAAACGTCTCGGTCATTACCGATCATTTTGTAAAAACGAAATTTGCGATTTGCATTAATAGCATTTCCACAAATCGTTTCAGAAACGATATTCTAATAGCTTTTCAAAACCGCATTGTTCAAAACGGTATTTGCAATCCGCCCAATAGCGTTTCCGCGAATCGTTTATTCAAAACACTCTGAAATAGCGATCTAACTCGTTTCCACGAACGCTTTCGAAGCGAGTTTTCGAAACGGTTAAAGTTTTAAAACAAAAACGTTTCCGCGAATGCTTGTTTAAGCGAGTTTGCGAAAAAGTTCAAGCACTATCAAAACGCAAACGTTTTACAAATGCTTTTTTGCGAATATGTGAAACGTTTGATAAGCGTTATTAAAAACGCAAACGTTATTTCAGCGTTTCTGAAACGTTTTTAGGCTTTAAAGTCTCTGGTTAGCAAAATTTATTAAACAAACAGTTTCGCTATCTGTTTAAAGCTAAAAACGTTTTTTGTCTTCAGATTGCTTCATCACCAGAATACTAATTCTGTTTTTTGCTTCTGTAATTTCATATGGCTTCCGATGAAACCCAAAACATCATCACTGAGACTCCCTTAATGGGCGATCCAAAAGACGCATCTAACTCGGGTCCTGGGGAAATGGTTCGGAGGAAACCGTGCGCCAAGCTCTGTTCGGTCACGGTCTTCACACTGAATGCCCAATTGGACCCAACCGTGCGATTCCAACTATTCCGAACGTTGTCAGTCCTGGCTTCCTTCCGGATAAGTTTAATGAATTCTCAACTGCCTAGTTGATCCATTGTACCGAGTGTACGGTGAAGCTAAGTCCTCCAAGGCACTCTGGATGTCATTGGAGAAAAAGTACAAGTTCGAAGATGCCGGATGTAAAAAATTTGCGGTCGCAAAGTTTCTTGACTTCCAAATGGTGGATTCAAAGCCCATAATAGAGCAGGTGGAAGCTCTCCAGCTTGTATGCCATGAGATAGTTTCCGAGGGAATGCAAATGGATGATAACTTCATGGTTAACAGTTTTATCCACAAACTTCCCTCGGGTTGGTTGGATTTCAAGAACTATCTCAAACACAAGAAGAAGGAGATGTCCCTTGAAAACCTGATAATGAGGTTACAGATTGAGGACAAAAACCGCCGTTCAACCGGAATCGAAGTTCAGCGTGAGCATACTGTCAATGTGGCTAT
>OVBE01013194.1:0-12880 GCA_900406425.1 Iberis pinnata
GAAGCCCAACTCGGTTTAAGTGGGAGTCACATGAGAAGCACATGATGTTACTAAAAATAGAAGAACTAGATTTTGCCGATGTATTAAGCTTGTTTTGACATAAGAGGAAACAGCTATGCGGCCATGTTTGGACCACTCTACCAAGTCGGCTTCTAGGGCTTTGTGCATGCTAAAATTTGTTTTTAAAACCTTGTTTTATGTTCTACAAAACTAAAGTGATTCTACTGGATTCCAGGTATTAAATCCCGGCGTGAGTTGGGTCACAGTTAAGGACCCGAACACGTTCTTAGTTCCTCTTGCGGCATTTTTACCCCATGTTGATGGTTACGTCTACTACGACGGGACTCAGCAGAGCCGGATGTCGACGTGTAGCCTCCTCTCATCCTTGCAATCATTTCAGAACTCATAATAAAAAATAACATTTTCAGCTAAATTCCACATCTAACGAATTCAAACAATATGTATGTAAATGATACCTCAAAATCAAGTAAACCGCATAAACGATGTACATAGACCTAAAACTAACTAAAAGCTGAAGTATATGAGGAAGATACCTTCTCGATTAAGCAATAGAGCTTCGGATCGATGAGATCAACAATGTCCTGAAGTAACGCATACACTGAAGATCTTCTGAAAATAATGAATAAAGATAGAAATAAGTACTAAGTCAAATTGATTATGTTGAAAAAGTTAAGTGATTTCATAAGTACTATAGCGTTTTCTGTATTATCTGCAATAGTAAGTGCCGAAACTAAGCAAATTTACGCGCCTCAGTATGTTTGTTTTACTAGGAATGAAAAAATAGCGTCCGAAAAAAGTGAAACGCTATGGATAAAACACGTGGCCATGTACAATAGCAAGGACACAAAAAACGCTATCCTGGGACGTTATCGATAGTCATATTTCTTGTAGTGCGGGCAAAGCCCACATGATTTCTAGTCATGCCCGATAACCACTCTGGCACGTCCACTTTTGAATGATTGAAACATAATCTCAATAAGGTAGAAGCTATATGTTATTTTCTATCTTTTGCCAATTATTTACCTTTGTGAAAAGTATACAGTTTAATAAATTCTGCTGGGTTAGGGAAGAAAAACAAAATATATTTTCTAAAACCATTATTGAAGACTACATACCAACTATATAATTTTGCTATGGTTGCTCATAAACTAAAAAATGATATTTAGTTTACTTGGTTCACATAAAACTCAACACATAAGCTAATAGTATTCATAGAGTTAAAGGAGCAAATTAAAAAATGGTCTCATAGAGTTCATGCAACAATAGGTTTTATGGTACATTTAAGAATTTAGGGTTTACGTTTTATGGTATATTTAAGTATTTGGGTTTAGGGTTATCAGTTTAGGAAATCATATTGTTGTAAATATTGGTTTCATAAAAAAATAAAAAATTGGTTATCTCCAGGTTTACAAGAAATTGTGACTTATACACTCTTTTGTATCGTATTGTACCTACCATCATCAGTACCTTTGTACGATCATCAGTAGCATTAATACAACAAACTTGTACATGATTTTTACGATTTTAAAATTAAACAACTCAAATGTGAAAACTAAATAACTTAATAAATTGTCAAAAGTTGTTGCATGTATATTTAAATGAATATAAAGTATATTAGATGACTTTGACAAATATTAGTTACAGGTTCAAAGGGTTTATTTAAGCCTTTAGGGTTTAGGGTTATCAGTTTAGGATATCATATTATTGTCAACATTGGTTTCATAAAAAAAACAAAAAAATTGTTTACCAGAAAGGGTGACCAGTACACCCTTTTGTACCTTTGTACGATCATTAGTAGCATTAATACAACAAATTTGTCGCATTGGTACACCAAATTTGTTTTAGTTCCTTTTATTAAATGAAACATAAATCGCGCGTATCTTCAATGAATTTTTTGAGTTGTCTAATCAAATATATAAAATATATTTCTGTCATACACATAAATATATTTCTGTCATACACATAAACATATTTCAATACATTTTCCGCATAGGTAATGATTACATGCAATGCATAGAAAATTGATTTCGTATCATACACATAAACATATTTTTTTGTTTTCCAATTAAGGTTTAGTGTTAACGTTTATGATTTTGAAATACAACTCAAATGTGAAAACTAAACAACTTAATAAACTGTCAAAAGTTGTCGGAACTTTTATTTTGTAGGGTTTAGGGTTATCAGTTTAGGATATCATATTGTCATAAGAGAGGGATAGAGAGGGAAACAGAAGCGACGCAACTCTTAAATGAATTTTTGTTAGTTCCTTTTATTAAATTAAACACAAACGCATCTCTTAAATGGATTTTGTTTAGTTGTCTAATCATTTTCCGCATAGGTTTTAATTTATACACATTCTCTTAATTTATCCATTAATCTATTTTACTGATCAACTATACAACTAACATCAATTTTACAAAAACTAAAAGAAACTAAAAGAAAATAAAAAAATGATGCTAAACCCACATATTCTCGATTTCCCGCCGGAAGTCCTTATAAAATTCTCCTCAAGGTCGCAAGTTTCTCATACAGAGATATTTTCAAATGCAAGAGAGTTTTTGTGGCCATGCGCGATGTGGTTCAAAGAGAGACATTCTACCGGAGCGTCGATCTTTTCACTATGCAAGGAGATTGGTACTATTTTGCTGGTGTGAATTTTAATCGTTTGTATCTCCACAATGAAAACCCTTTTGCTAACTTCCTTATCGGGGCTAGGGAGTGTTTTCGGACCAAATACATGGAAGGCATACTCTTAAAGATTAGGCTTGTCGCTGAGAAGGGGTATGATTTGGCTTTCTACACCTACAATCATCTGAAAATGATCATGTCCCTGACGTGGTCTTCAACGTTGATTTGGTCAATATATCTAGGGAGTTCTCACGGTCTGTGAAGTGGAAGATCCAAGCATCTTCTTCATTGTTGTGGAGCAACAGATTGCCTCCATTCTTTCTCCAAAGGGTCACTCAAATTCACAATGTCTGCTGTCAGGATATTGATAGTTGCCTGTGTCAAGTGATCAATAGATGGGGACACCTGTGGGACGAGTGGTACAAACCGGAGCCATTCTGCGATGCGTATTTGTGGAAGATGAAAGCACTCGCTTTCATTCGCGAGTTTCCTAAAAAGATTATGGATTTGCGTCTTCAATCTATGTAACTTTGTTTTAAATTTGTTTCAATCGGTTTTTTTTATCAATACCAATATTTCTTCCAACTTTTTTAATTTAAAAGTTAAATTAAATCTATACAATATTATAATGAATTTTATTCTATGTTGATTACTAATGGTACCATTTACTAATCTATACAATATCTGATTTTCTATCTGTAAGTTGAAGCATTTAGGGTTTAGGGTTATTAGTTTAGGATCTTTTATTGTTGTTAATATTGGTTTCATAAAAAATAAAATAAAAAGATTCTTATGGCCATATTTACCAAAAAAAAGTAATAAACATAGAACAAATAAAAATGAAATTGTTCAAAAAAGAGACTGACAAACAAAAATTGAGTTCCTTTAATAAAATTAAACATAAGCGACACGTGGTTTAGGTTAATCATTTTTTCTATACATTTTCCTCATAGGTTATGATTACATGATCTGAGGTTTCGTAGGTTTCATATATAAGTTTTTCAAGTTTATTAATTGCTCTTATATCTTCTCTTATTTTTTTCATTAATTGCCTAGATAGTTGTCAATTTTAAAATTTGTAGTGCGTAAAAAATTGTTAAAGTGTTAAAGTGTGTAATTGCTCAAAAAAATAAATTTGTTAATAAATTGTTATGATTGTTGAAAAAAAGTTAATAACAATAGAAACAAAAAAAAATTGTTACAGTGGCAATTTCACAAGATCGCCTTCATAACTTCGACCTCCGGGATAACCGGGTTGATAACAACATCAGAAAAACCGTCGAAGCTAGAGTAGACTATGGTATTACCATTCCCCCGGTGAATCCTCCATAATCAGAGTTCACAGTATGTACCGCCATTTTGATGCAGAGTCGGCTTCACTACAGCAAAATAATCGACATAATGGCCAAATTCCTTACAGTCCAGATAGCTCTGACTAAAACAGACAATGCAAAAAATACAATCGATACACATATACAACACAAGAAATCCAACTGATACAAATATACTTACTTTCTATTCATAATAACAAACGTCAGTACCGGCACCTTCTCCATGAATCTCATCGTTGTGACTGCTTGTTCATACATTAAATCGTCTATGTACTTTATTCGACTGACTACGTGCACTGCATTGTCAAGATAAGAGCATCAGGATTTTCTCTTTTATCCTATGTTTTCTCTGATTTTGCACCGTATTTGTTCTGTATTAGAGTTACTAAATCTACCTAATCTTATTACTATTTATCATTTATATTCCATTTACTATTTACCAAATCTAACATAAACACTAATCACCAAAAATATGAAAAAGGTACCGGTTTCAGTAATGCAGACATGTAACCACGATTTTAACCATGATAACTCTAAGTACTTGATACATTTGGACTCGGTGACAGGATCGACACGCCTAATGGTGGTAAAATCAAAGAACACAATATCCACAAACGAGCAAAGTGTTCCAGAAGAACGTACTCGAGTGCCTCACCAGAAACTTCGATAGATCGACGATATCGCCTTCCTGCATGAGAGAGATGTCCAGATTGACGGATGATGGAACGGTGCATTGGCCGTGGTTTCTTTGAATCACCTTCACCCTGAAGGTGACCTCACACATATTAGTGGTGAGAACTCTATCTTTACGAATAGCCATTGTTGATGAAAATGAAAGATGAAGGATGAGAGATCAAAATCTTCGAGATGAGAGATGAGATATCAAAATCTTCGAGTGATTTGATTTTGTTTGATTTTTTAGAGAGATGGAAACAGAAGCGACGCGAATTTTAAATGCATTTATTTGATTTTCTTTAATTAAATTAAAAAGAAATGAGAGAGAAAGAGGAGCGACTAAATTTTTTATTTCTCTTTGGTCTAATCATGTTCTCCTAGGTAATGATAACTGCAAGTTATAGGTTTCGTGTAGTTGTTATATTTTATTAAATTTTCATTATATCTCTTATCTTCTCAACTTTTTCTTCATTAATTGCTCTGGTATTTGTCACTTAGGTATAGATGTGATTATGGTTACTTTTGTTAAAGTGTGTAGTGCTAAAATGTAACATTACAATTGGTACCATTAATTTTGTACTTGTTGTTCAGTGACTTGTAGGTTCAAGAAAATACAAACAGCATTGTTATACTTGATTTAAAAAAACAACAATTTATCATTTGGTCAAGCAATAGTTGACCCTTTTGCATCATAAATATATACAAATTCTTCATTTGGCCTCCACACCTACGCCTTACCAATCATAATAACTTCAACACAAACATTGCTTACATTTTGAACTATGGATACGAAGTGGCATTTCTCATTTGGATCCGTTGAAGCTACTCTCCCTTCAACTACCTTGCGTCCAGAGTTGTTGCATTCCAAAAGAATACACTTCTCCTTTGCACTTCTCTTGAAACTAGTGTTGTTGTGTGAACTCTACAATTAAAACAAAAATAAAATCAAGTAAAAGATCAATCATTAAATAACTAGAATAACAATAACATACTATTGTATTTCGATGATCTGATTTCGTAGGGATTTTTTCGTCATTGGATGTTGGGTTAAAGAGTTCAATCTTTAATAGTGACCATGCAATTTTCTCATGAAGTGCATCATAGATGAATATCATGGCAGGAGTTGGCCTCCAAAGAAAAGTTTTGGCCTTACAAATCGTATTAACTTTAACACTAACAATATTTGGACCTATAGGGATACTGTTGACCATTTCCATTGCATCTGTTGAGAAAATGATACCTTCACCAACAACCTCATCGTCTCCATTTGTATAATCAAAGATTTTACATTTTTGTGTCTCATCTAAACTGGTTTCCTGCAATGTAAAAGTGAAATAATTATGTACTTGAATAGTAAGAAAATTAGATAGAGAAACTTACACATATATAGTCTTGAGAACTTGTTTCCCTGTCCACAATCACTTTCTCAACAGGCCATGCAATCTTGCATCCCATAGCTAGGCCAATTGATACTACTGACTCTGATATAGGCCTCCAGAGAGCAGCTTCATGTGTGATTGCAGATGTCACAATAATGGTTATTGCATAAGGACCAATTGGTATCCTACCAACTTTGCAGAACGGATTAGCAGAGAAAAATGAACCTTCCCCAATCACAACATCTCCCGAGTCAGTTCAATCCAGCACTTGTACTCTCACACCTTCTTACAATTTAGAAATACCCTTAGATGTTTCAGTACCACTTGTGGTTGTCTGAAACATGGCCACTGATTTAATTAACAAGGAAACTGATTTAAACTGATATGAAAATATAATTACCTTATTTCCAGCTAATCCCTCCATAGTTCCCTTAAACTTTTCAATTTGACCTTGCAAATCCGCAATTTTTGAGTCTCTAGCTTGCATAAATGATAGCTTAGTAAAAGTGATCCCTCAGCCATACCCTCTCACTCTTCCATGTTTTTCTTTTCCCAAAACCTTGCTCATTGCATCTTCCTAGAAGTTATCACAGGAGGTAGAGTCCATCTGACTGTCGAGTCACTGTAATTGTTCCTAATATATATATTTTAAATACAAGCTATAACAATGATCATTTATATATGTAACAATGTACAACCAAGTTTCATAACTACTTACAACAGTGTGAGAATATTA
Organism: Iberis pinnata; assembly: GCA_900406425.1. Lineage (NCBI taxonomy): Eukaryota > Viridiplantae > Streptophyta > Magnoliopsida > Brassicales > Brassicaceae > Iberis > Iberis pinnata. Next base: position 6,771 of record OVBE01013194.1, read on the forward strand.
AGGCCTCTGAAAGGTTAAGAATTTAATCCTAAACAAATACTGCAGAGAACAGATCAATGTAGTAAAGCAAAGGGTCGAATCTATAGAGACCAGAAATCACACAATTCAGTTTAACTTTAAATCAAGCTACGAAAGAATAATTGAGTTGTTTGTAGCAAATCAAAACGTTAAAATAAAAGCGGTTGTAAACGATGAAATAAAAATGTCAGGCATTAGGCAATCCACATGTAGTCACGTTTAAAGGTCAGGTTATCATGCAGAGATTTTCGTTTGAAAATAGTTCTCAACTCAAAAGACAGAAACTAGATTAATCTCTATCCAAAGTATTAATCCCTATATTCAAATTACTAAAGATAAACTTCCGCCGTATTTAGATAATTCATATATGCATTACAGTTCAGGTTTGATAAACTCATAAACCCCTAAGACAATACTTTCGCAAGCAAAGGCATTTACTCATCTAGATTATGTCAGATTTCTAAACCAAATTCCTTTGTATTTATCGATCTATTATCAAGAACTATGTGATCAAGCTAATTCATGCATTAAGAATAAATATAAACTGAGAACCTAACAAATTCAATCGCTTTACGAATAACTCTAACAATAACCCCTGATTTTCCTGGGAAAACCTAAAACCTAACTAGAGAACTACTCATACATTGAAAAGTAAACACAAATCAATATCAAAGAATAACTCATAATCAAAAATCAAAAATTGATGTTAAAATATAAAATAAGGTTCAGAAATCTTCTCCACAGAGGTTCAGGATTCGTCTCCCAATAAAACTTAAAATAATCAAAGCTTCGGTATAATAAAACCAAAACACAAGGCTTATATAGTGCTAAGAAAATAGGAAAAACCAAAATAGAATAAAGATATCTTTGAGGACCAATTTTGTCACTTTTGGATCGGTCACTTTTGGATCGATCGGGCACTTTAGGGATCGATCGGGAAGTTTAGGGATCGACCGGGCACTCTTTTCATAGAATTCCAAGAGAAAATGTCCGATTGGGCACCCAAAGATCGATCGGGCAGAGGATTCCTACGCGATTTTCTTCTGCGAGCCAGCTTGACCAGTCTTCAGTATAATAGCCATAACTTTTGATTTATTTGATGGAATGACTTCAATCCACATCCATATAAAATCTAACTCACGTGAATATCTTGTTTCCAAATTTCATCTCAATCCATCCACAGGAACATCTTCAAACATTGGAAACCTTTTGACCCTTCTGCTGGACTCTGCATCTACATTTGCCAATCCGCATCCAAAACGTCCAAAACACCCAAAAACCTGTAAAACATACCAAATTTCAAAGAAAACCTCGAATAATGCTAAATAGCAAGCATAAATGTCCACTATAAAGCATTAAAATCAAGTGATATTAGCCTCACAGCTCTACCATCTGCATGTGTGTGTTCGACAATCCAAATCTAACTCCTACTAATCTTCCTTGGATTTGGACTCTTCTTTTTCTTTATAACAAAAAAAGATTGAATATTGAATAATATATTTAATAGGATAGAATTGAATATTCATTTTAATTATCATTTCATAAGCTAATATAAGCATTCATTTACGACTTGTTGTGTGAGGTATCTGTTTTTTCTCAGCTTTCTGTACTTGTTACTTGTTTCCTACAATAACATTATTTAATTAAAGCTAAAAGACATATAAAGAAGACAATATGACCATTACATCAACATTAACAACCTTTAACGTGTGAGAGATCTTGTTCTTAACCCATGAGTTACATACTTGCGAAGATGGGATGTTGCTGGGTTTTAAAGCAATCCTCTCAGCAACACTTTTGGTATTTATTACTTGTGCCACCATCCTTTACTTCCCAGCCCTCCATAAACATCCCAGCTGCTTCATAAGAACATCTTTCTGCCACTCTTCTTTCATGTCAAACCTCCCCTGCATCAAAATATTCTAAAATGAACACTTGGATCAAGATAAATTGCTTGAATGGTTATACAAACCTGGATCTCCTCCCACATGGTATCCTTAGACACTTGATCAATTTGCCTCCAGTCAGGAAATGTAACTGGCACTTTTTCTCTCACCAGAGGACCAAGAAAAGATGACAATGTAACAGAACCAGGTCCAACATGTTCACCATACCCATCTTTGTTTGTCTTCTCTTTTTTCCTTCACTTCATTAACTTGAGTTTGATTTCCTTCAGTACTCTCATTGTTACCCCTATGTTGATCCATGTTAACATGGTCATTCTGTTCAGTACTCTGATCATTTTCTTCATGGTCATTCTGTTCAGTCCTCTGATCATTTTCTTTCTCAAGAGTTTGTTTCTCAGTAACTTATATCTCATCTTCAAGTACTACCTTCTCACCCTCATAATGCTCAACAAATCATCATCATTATCAGCAAAACCATCATCATCTTCATTAAATTTATCCTCATCTTCAAGTCGTCTTACATTCTCACCCTCAACATCTTCCAGTCTATATAATTCTTCAGGTTCAACTGCCTCATTAGAATTTGACAGATTAACAACCTCCTTATTTTTTTCTAGAACTCCTTCTTTTCCTTGTTTAAATCTCATCATTGCTAGCATTTTTTACTCCATTTTAACAGGTTCTTCTTCTTTAGTACTACTACTTCTCTTAGTTCCTTTTGCTGCATTTTTACCCATGTTGATGCAGTTGTAGCCTCTAAGCCTTGGTTACGTCTAATATGACGGGCCCTAGCATAGCCGAATGTCGACGTGTAGCCTCCTCTCATCCTTACTGTCATTTCAGAACTGAGAATAAAAATAACATTTTTAGCTAAATTCCACATCTAACGAAATCAAACAATATGTATATAGATGATACCTCGAATTCAAAATAGTGAAATCAACTAAACCGAACATGCATTAGTAAATCAGAACCGCATAATCGATGTATATAGACCTAAAATTAACTAAAAGTTGAAGTATATAAGGAAGATACCTTCTCGATTAAACAATGGAGCTTCAAATCGGTGAGATCAACAATTTCCCGAAGTAATGCATACACTGAAGATCTTCTGAAGATAATGAAGAACGAGAGAAAAAACCAAGTCGAATTGATTATGTTGAAGAAGTTAAGTGATTTTGTAAGTACCGTAGCTTTTTGTATTATCTGCAATAGTAAGTGCCTAAACTAAGTAACTAAGTATTTTTGCTTTCCCGGGAATGAAACAATAGCGTCCAAAAAAATGAAACACTATGGATAAAACTCGTGTCCATGTAAAATAGCAGTTACACTTAAAACGCTATCCTGGGACGCTATCGATAGTCATATTTCTTGTAGTGCATTAAGAAAAAATCTAGACTAAGAACCTAACAGATTCAATCCAATATGATAAACCCTAAAATTCAAACCTGATATCCCTGGGAAACCCTAAAATCTAACTATGGAACTACCCAGACATTGTAAAGCAAACACAAATCAATATCCAAGAATAACTCATAATCATAAAACAACAATAGATATTAAATAAGGGTTCAGATGAATTTCTCCCAACTACAAGGTTCTAGATCTGTCTCCCTCAATAAAAACTTAGAATAAAATAAGCACAAGGCTTATAAGTTTAGGAAAAAGGAAATAAACAGAAACAAAATAAAAGATAGGCTTGAGGACCAAAAGTAAAATATGGAAAATCTTCATTCTTCTTCAGATGTACGAATTGATCGATCTCCCTAGGGATCGATCGATCTCTTCACAAAACTACTCGATCCTTCTTGTGGTGCACGATCGAGCTCTTGATCTGAAACATTCCAAGAGCATTTTCTCGATCGATCCTTAATGGGATCGATCATTCTTCATATTAGTGGTTTTCTTCTTCGTAAAAAGTGAACAATCGATCTAGTAGAGATCAAATGAGCTCCTCATTCTGCCACTTAGCCAAATTCTTATAATTTTCTCTGAAATGCATCATTTTTCTCTAAAATGACCCGAACACATAAAATCCTAAAAATATACCAATTTGCAAGGAAAACGGTCGAAATAATGCAGAATAGCATATATAAAAGCCTACTATTATGCATCAAAACCAAGTAATATTAACAATATGAGTTGCAATTCTTGGACAGTTAGTTGTCCATTGGTTCTGTCGGTGCGCTTATGCACAAAAATCGGATCTGGTGCTTTTGTGGACAACTTCGGTGAAAGCTGGTGGACGTGATCAGGAACAGTTCTCGAAGGCTCTTTTGATTTCTCCATAGTCTAATGGACATAATCAATAGATCGAAGTACGCGTTTTGGTTTATGGAAAAAGACATCAAAGCGATTTGGTGGACAAGGTTTTGTGGACGATTTATACCGGCTCTTGTGTACATTGATTGTTTCTCCTGTTTCAATCACATATGAAGTGTTAGATGCACTCGCCGAAGTCTTAGACAGTGGAAACTCCTTTGGATTATCCGTTCGTTTTGCCGATGACTTCTGTGAGGGTTTCAGTGGTGGTCAGGGTGGCGGTTTTGGCAGCGGTGTTTTTTTTAGTCTTGGAGACAAACGATGATCCGTACTATCCGACGAACAATGGTCCTAGATCTCCGACATCGACGAAAATCTCTATGTCGCGAGTTCGCCAACGATTTGAGAAATAAATGTGAAACTGGAAGATATTTTTTGGGAGAACAATGAATGAAAAAGTAACGCAACATTGGTTTCTTCAAAGCCAAATTTAATTTATTTATTTATTTAAATAACCACTCTATTAGTAGATGGGTAAAAGAGTAAAATACTTAAATTTGCAATATGCTAGATTGTGTAAACAGATACCATTATGGTATATCTTCTAAACAATATGAACTTTGTGGTACCTGCTATAATTCCCTTATTTTTAATTACTTTAAGTAAATTTGGCATAATAATTTTAACAAAAATATTCGGATAAATTTATAATTCTTGAAACATATATAGGATTACTTCATAGGTGTTTATAGGTCTATTACTAAATGTATAGTTGCAAATCATAAAGATAAGTGTTTTACTTGTTATATTTTGGAAACATCAAGTATTTATTGAACTATATAAATGATATAATCAATTTATCAATGTAAATTTAAAAGATTGAGACAACGTACAACCATGTGGTTGAAAATCATTCTCACTACTTTTTAATAAATTAGTGTTTAACTTTAACCATTAATTCTTTAAATGTATAAACCAATTTTAAAGATTAGTATAATTGTTACTTTGATGATATTTTAAATTACTTTACGTACATTTGGCATAATAATTTTTATCAAAAATATTTGGATAAATTCATAAGTCTTTGTTAAGGATTATTGCTTAGACAAAAGAATAAAGAAGAAGGAGGTTCTCTGATTGCAAGAGAGTATCTCAAGTTTTCTATGGAAAAGGCATATACTCTAATACATGTGAAAGGTTCTCAAGTAAAAGCATTTAATGCCTTCATTGTGCTTTTTCTGATGGAGCTCGAGACCCATCTTTTGAAAGCACCAATGAGAGAAGGTTGTACAAGGCTGAGTTGTCGAGACTTAGGGAGCAAGCATGGGCCCAATCTGTTGTACTTTTTTCTCTATAAATAGTTGAGAGAGAGGTAAGAAAGAGGTTAGGCTAAAGTGAGAAAGTATAAGGGAAAACTGAGGGGGAAACAAAAAGGGAAAGTGGGTTTGTAATCTCTGGTGAGTGTGGGAGATAACCTGTAACTTTCCAAGATGATTTAGTGGATTTCGGGATGATTCCCGGCGAGATTTAGGCTCCTCATATTGAGGGCTGAACTCGTTAAATCGTGTGTTCTCCCTTGCATTCTTTACTCTTTTATCTCTGCATCATATCATTCTCTGCATCAAGTAGTTTGAAGTTCTGTTTATGTTTCTTCTTCTCATCTTGATTGTTATCATCTTAAGCAATTGCTCTCTTAAGGTTTGTTCTGCATTTGAGTCAAAGTTCTAAACACAACTTCCTAAAGCAAGTTTAAGTTTTGGTTGTGTGTTAAAGAGCAAGAAATCTTAAATCTTTGGGGTATAAACCTCAACAATTGGTATCAGAGCCTTGGTTGGCGAAGAAAGGCTCAAGCTTTGTCAGAATGTTGAAGATTTTAGCATAAAGGTTTCAGCTTTATCATAAAGTTTCAAGCTTTAGGAGAAA
>OVBE01013195.1:0-12879 GCA_900406425.1 Iberis pinnata
CTTATCCAAATGAAGAAAACTTTGTTCACCTCTTAATTATTCTTCTTTAATAATCCATGACTAAATCACCATGCAATGCTCTCTCTTTGACAACAAACCTCTTAAGTGTCAATGCAACAACTTATGGTTGTGACACCTTGATTCCACTTACACAAATCAAGAGTTTGTGTATTGATTACATGCAAAGAGAAACCAAGATTCTCTTTTCTTTAACCAAACCAAAATCAATTTAAAAACCAAACCAATAATCAATTAAAAACCAAACCAAAATCAATTATAAACCCACTATACCAAGTGGTTCAAATTAATTTCATTTGGTCTAAACTAATTTGGTGTTGGTTTAGCTTAAATCATGGTTCCGATTAAGTTGTTTCCGCTTCTACAATTTCCCGCTTAACCGACCTCGTTTAATTGCTACTAAACATTTCCCGATTTATCGTCTAGAATTTTTTTTGTTTAATATATTTCGGTTTTCATTCGATTAGAATTTTACGGATTCCTGATTATTAATTAAACATAAACATAATTTAATTACCAATTAAACATTATGATTACGTTAATTACATAACCGAAATTATCCGATACAACCGGAATATATATATAAAAACGAAAAAAATTCCTAGTCAAAATACGGGTTTCTACACCTTTGAATGCCTCATTCCTCACAGAACTTATGGAATTCGCCATCGGTATATTCTGTTCCATTATCAGACCTCAAGTACTTCAACTTTCTCCCTGTCTGGTTTTCAACTTCAGCAATCCAAATCTTGAATTTGCGAACACCTCAGATTTTTGCCTAAAGAAGTACACCCAGACCTTATTGGAGAAGTCATCAATGAAAAAAACGAAGTACCTTGAGCCTTCTAATGACTGCTCTCTTGTTGGTCCCCACACATCAGAATGAACATAGTCTAGAAGACCCTCTGTTGTTTATTTTCCTGTTTTGAAAGACTCTTTAGACTGTTTCCCCATCACATAGAACTTGCAAAAATCCATCTTACAGCTCTTCTACCCATCCACAAGACCCCTTTTATGGAGTTCGTTCAAACCATGTTCTCCAATATGACCCAAACGCATGTGCCATAAAGCAACACAATCTGCATCAGATTCTGCAGCTGCAACTTCACCTACAACTACACTTCCGACCATTCGATACACACTTCCACTTGTAATCAGTCCCTTCATCACGACCAAGTCTCCTTTGCATACAGATAGAATGTCATCTCCTTCTTCTCCAACGAATTTGTATATGTTACTCTGAAGTGTACCTAAGGAGATCAAGTTCTTCTTCACCTTTGGAACATGCTTAACGCCAGTCAATGTTCTGACTACGCAATCATGCATCCGAAATTTGATATGTCCAACGCCGATGATAGTACACGGTCTGTCATCTACCAACATATAAGTTCCTATGTTTCCACTCTTATGTCTCAAACAAATCTCTGTTATGAGTCATATGTAATGATTCACCTGAGTCCATAATTCAGGAATCTGCATGATTTCCTGATGTGACTGCTAACATGTCGTAATCGGTTGATCCTTCTGAATCTGTTTCTTTCTGAACCATGTTTGCTGATTTTCCAGATTTCTTCTTGGTAGGACATTCCTTTTTGAAGTGGCCCTTCTGCCCACATCCATAATAGACAGCTTTGTCTTTGTTCTTCTGCTTTGATTTTCCTTTGTTTCCATCTGTTTGTTTCTGCTTTTCCTTATCCGGATTGTATTTTACATACAATCCATCTCAAGGAGACTGTTCCGAAGAACTTGTATGTTGATGTCTCTCATGGTGACCGATTAACGTTGCAGCAACTGTCTCCAGCTTTATAGTCTGTTTATCGACTGTAAGACCTGTGACCAGCGTCTCATACTAAGGAGGCAGAGAACAAAACAAGATCATGGCTTGATCCTCATCCTCAATTTTCACGTCTACACGTGCAAGATCGCTAATGATGGTATTAAAGGTGTTTACATGTGCCACAAGATCCGCATCTGAATGCATCTTCAGCCCATACTGCCTTTGCTTGAGATTAGCTTACTGGACAGCGATCGCGACATATACATATTCTCCAACTTCTCCCACATCTCTTTACAAGTTGTGAGATCCATAACTTGATGTGTTATGTCGTCTGAAAGACATAAATGAATCGTTGAAACAACTTCGTCCTGCATCTCTTCCCATTCATCTTCTGTGATCTTCTCTGGTCTTGAATCCAATAAAGCTTTCGTCATCCCCTACTGTGTTAGCAGATCCTCCACTTGCCTCTGCCATAAACCAAAGTTTTCTTTCCCATCGAATCTTGAGATATCGAACTTAAGAGAACCCTTCCTATAGACATCGATCTTCACAACTTTGTTTTGATACCAATTGTTGTAAAATCGCATGCGATTTTAGGTTAGAAAAAAAAAAGAAAAACGAAATTGAGGAAAACTTTAGCCAATTCTATTTGGCCCTTTAATATTTTATGTCATATTTATAATATATAATAAAAGTCAAGATACAAAGAGAACTACATGAATTACGTATGAGAGTTTTGCGAGAGACAAAGCCGACGAGAAACATAATTTTGGAGTCAAAAGCCTAAATAAGGAATACAACGTATAACAAAGTAAGAAAGAACCGGTTAAGAGAATTTGTGGTTAATTAATCTGGTTTTTGTTGTATTATAAAATACAGAGAAAAACAGTGTGAAACATTTTCTAAAGAAAGACAATCGTGAAACTTTAACAATGGTTCCAGTTATTTTGTAATAAAAGATAATTTACGCTTTTTCATTAAACAAGAAGGAAGAAATTACATGAATAATCTCACCAACAGAAACAAATGTCCAAAACCTAACTCTCTTTTGAATTTCTACAATTCTCACGTGACAAGTACAAGAAGAAGGAAAAAAAATCAAAAATAGTTAGGAAGACAAACATGAAGAAACAAAACCATTCTGGAGGATGAACAAATTGGTGGATCGATCAAGTCAATGAATGAAATAAGTCAACGCCAAAGCAACCATCATTAGAGCATACGCTATCCCCTGATCTATCGATGTTCCTGCAAAAAAAAACTCAAAAAATCAATTTCTCCTAATCCGAAAATGGTTGTATTATATATTTTTCCGTATTTATTTGACTGATGTTTAAAAAATTTCACACAAATAAAAAGAAAGAGAGTAATATGCTATTGTATACCATCGCTGGTGGGTGCGGGAGCAGGCGAAGAAGAATGTGATTGAGCAATCGGCAAGAGAATAACGGAGATAATGACGAAGAAGGCGACAATCTCCAACGGAAATTTCAGGGACGCCATTCTTCTGTCTTTGATATCTCTCCGGTGATTATTCTCAAGAAACAGGCCGATTGGTGAAAGAAGAAGACATTGTAACATTGTGTTAAATAGTATATACATGTCTCAAGGAATGTGGGGTCCACTTTCCATGAGGAACGGGGACCCACCAACACACAATATCCACTCTGTCTTTAACTTTAATCACTCGTTGGTTGGTGGGTTGTCTTTTGCTCACTTTTTAAGGAATTTTAAATTACAGGCTTTAGCGAGAGAAACGGTTAATTATGATCTGTTTCTAAGCTGTGTCTGAGATGGATTTCATATTTATAGAAATTTTGAATTTTAAATCCAGCTGTTTCTAAATTTCCCTTTTAAGAAGATTCTTGTATCCGGTTTGAAATGTATTAACTCGGTTTAGAGCTAAACCGAACTAAACTTTCATCCATTAACAATATTTGTTTTTCCTTTTAATATTTGCTTCTTGTATACTAAAAAATTGTGAATCCACATAGATTTATATGACTTTAAGTATATAATATGACATAAAATTGTGGTTTTTACTAGTGGATCGTGATTAACTTTTTTTTTTCTTTTCTTCTAACGCATGTAATTTAGTGCTTTTAGTTTGAAAAATCAAATAACTTATACACATATCATTTGTCTTTTCATTATTTTTTAAGAAAACAAGGTGCTCAAGAATTTATAAATTCTACAGCATGTAATTCTCATTTGTTAATTAGATAACATGTTTTAGCTAGAATTTACAAAATAATAACTCGAAATATAGCACATTTCAACACAAATATAGAACTTTGTTAGATTTCTAAATATTCATTTTAAGTCCAGTGCATCCTTCAATTTACAACCGAAAGAAAAATAAAATGAAAAGCAAATTTAGTTCCCAAAGATTCCTTTCACCCAATACTTGCTTAATCTCGGGTTTTCATCTCAAAGTGGCCTCATATTTACAAGGAACAATAAACCATTACCACACACTAGTTTAGGCTGGATTTTCGGATATTCAGTTTGGTTTCTGGTTCGAACCATTCAGTTCCGGTTTTTTCAGATCCTAGATTTTAACACCCAATCGATTTCTTTCAAATTTTCGGTTCGATTTCGGTTTAGTTCTCATTGGCCGGGTCGGTTCGGTTTTATGTTAGAGGGACCGAAAAGTACCTGAAATTTTTGATATTTAATCGATTTCAGGTATTTCAGACCCGAATTACAAAAATACCCGGTAAAAGAAAAAGTACCTGATACTAGAATAGAATACCCGAAAGTTGAAGAGGAAAAGTATCCGATAATAGAATAAAATAACTGATAAAACAAGAAGTACTCAATAATAGAATAAAATATATGAAAGTTTAAAACGAAAAATACTCGATAAAGAATAAAATACCCGATAAAAAAAGTATCATATAATAGAATTTGCTAAGTGACTAAATCAAAACCGAAATATAAATGTATATATATATATATGTTCGTGTATTCGGTACTATCCATCGGTTCTGGTTCCTACTCGATACCAATGGTTCTTCATCTCAAGAATCATCAGATAATTTGGATGGAACCGGAACCGATCCGGAACCATTCTTTTCGGTTCTTCGGTTCCGGTTTTTTGCCTAGCCATAAGCTAGTTATTGCCTTATACCAAAATATGCTTTGATATTTTAATATCGTAAGTTTCCTGCTTCTTAACCTCTTGCTCTGATTTCTTTTCTTTCCTCTTTGCTTGGCTGTTCGTCTTCTGCAAGTTTTTTTCGTCAGTTTTGCACCGACGCCGTGCTTCACTGCTGCTATAAATACTTCTTTTTATTCCTTTCCTTTTGGCTCTCTCACCGGTGGTATTTTTTCGGGTAGTCTCATTGGAATTTTTTTTATCGATGGCGGCTTCCCCCTCCTCTCTGCATGTATCATCACTGACATCCCTTACTCCTAATTACTTTTGGTGCACGTTCTTGACCTTTGGATCTCGTCTTGGACCAATGTTCTGTGTGACTCATTCATCGGTGGTTTTGACGGTACTGACGTGCCTTGGTAATAGAGACTTAAGGCGAATGCAAAATTGGGGGCCTATACGTAAAAAATAATAATTATTTCAGATCCCTTTAATATTAATTAAAAATAATTAAATAATAATTTTTATATGACATAAAGTAGGAAAAAATTTTGACAAAAAATTATTCTAAAAATATGATGATGCAATGTTTCTTCCTTCTTTTTTTAATAAATTCCTTTACCAAATTTTCGTAGACAATTTTCCGAACAAGTTCTCTTTCTATAGATATGATGGATAAGCGATCAATATTTCTTGTGACATTGTTGATCGCATATAAGATTTTATTAGCTTTAATTTTGAAAAACTTCTTTCAGCAGAGGACTCTGAAACTGGAATTTTCAAAGAGTTTGGATAAAAATTTTCCATTCCCTTCAAAAAGTTCAACACCTCAATAAGTTTCTTGCATTCTTTTGGCAAAACTTCTCTCTAAATTGTTAGCTCGAAAAATACATTCTTTCCAATAATATATGAATGGTCTTCATGCTTCAAAGATGTTTCATGATTATTACAAGATGTTATCAAACTATCATTATTTGCATATTTCACTCTCTCCATATCAAAGAGAAACCCAAATGTTTGTTCATACTTTTGAAACTATTCAAATCTTGTATCTAGGGAAAAGAGAGCTTGATCCATAACTTGGATAAAATGAGTAATTCTAAAGTGTTCCTCGACATACAAATGTATAGTTTCATCAACTGTCTCTGATTCTTCATCAAACAATCTTTTTCTCTTAATAACACATTTTTGCTTTCTGGGAAATATGACTTCAATCTCCATAGATTCTGCTATTTTTCTAACATCTTCTTTTGCACTCTCAAAACATGTATCTCGATAATTTTCCTCTTTGGGTAATATGGCTTATTCTCCTCTATTATTATTTTATCACCTTTTTCGTTAATATTCTCGTCATCTCGCTTATTCTTATTCTCTTAGAATTTTTAGGGGCCTAAAATCTAAATGAATTTAGGTTTTCGAGGCTTGATATTAATATTTTTATATATTATAGTAGTAAAATTACCATTAATATCAAAATTTTAGTACTGGAGACCCGAAAAAAAAAATTAGGGGGCCTGAGGCGAATGCCTTTTCTCTTCTACTATAGGCATGCCTTTATTTGACGGGAAAATTCTTGAAAAATACCTCAACTATTGAACTTTTGCCAGAAAAATACACTAACTTATTTGGCTACTGATAGGCTCAAGTTTTAATCCTAAATTTGTACTGCAGAGAACATATCCTTGTAGTATAGTAAAGGGTCGATCCCACATAAACCAGACAGTACGACTCTCAGTTAAAAATTGATTCTAGCTAAGATAGAATAAAAGAGGGAATGTTTTCGAAATGATTGAAAAGTAAAGAGAATAATTAAAAGCGAATGTAAACCAATATAATAAAACGCTAGGCGATAAGGAAGTTCCACAAGTATTCATGTTTGAGGTTCAGGTTGACAAGCAAGATTAACAATGAAAATAATCCTCAACTCAAAAGACAACAATAGACTAATCTCCTCCCGAAGTATTAGACCCCTATGATAAAATTTCTAGAAATAAAGACTAACCTTCTCCCGAAATCTTAGATCTCTAAATCAGATAATTAAATCATGCATTGATTACAGATTCGATATGCTCATAAGCATTCTAAGAAAATACTCCCGCAAGCAAAGATACTTATTCATCTAGACTAAGTCAGATTAGATAAACCAAATCCCTTTGTATTTATTAACCTAAAATCATGAACTAAGTGATCAGGCTAATTTAAGCAATGATAACAAATCTAGACTAAGAACCTAACAATTTAAATCCATTAAAGTCAAACCCTAACCATCAAAACATGTTCCCTGGAAAATCCTTAAAACCTAACAAAGAGAATACTCATACATAACCAAGCAATCAAAAATCATTAATTGAGAAAGCATATTCAAAAACCAAAATTTATAAAATTAAATAAGAGAGTTCAGAATTCTTCTCCAAAATACAAGTGTCAGGATTCGTCTCTTTCAGAAAAGCTCTCAAAATAATGAATTGTATTATGTTCAGTGTTTCTTTTGTGTCTCTCTAAAAATAACCCTAAGCTTCTCACTTATATAGAGTTTAAAAAAGAATAAAATCTAATAATAAAAACCTAAGATAAGTCTTGAGGACGAAAACATCTTTTTGGCATTCTTCAATAATTCTCGAGCATTCGGATCAATCGATCAAAGTGTGGATCGATCGATCCAAACTTACAGAAGTTTGGTAGTCTTCAGGATCGATCGATCTATGTGTGGATCGATCGATCTAAGTGTGGATCGATCGATCTGTTCCATCACGTGCTGCACATGCTTCTTTTGGAGAAAGCTTGACCAGTCTTCAGTAAAATTGTTATAACTTTTGATTGTTTCAATGGATTGACCTCAAATCACTTTCATATGAAATCTAACTCATGTGGCCAGTATGAGTAAAAATCTCAGCCCATTCCATCATAGAAAAATCTCCAAATGTCGATCAACTTTCGGCTCTTCTGCGGAACTTTGCTTCTGCATTCGTCAAATTGCATCCATTTTGTGCACAAAACTACCTTATTGCTCCAGAACGTCCAAAATACCCGGAATCATGAAAATATACCAAAAACACATAGAAAAACTCAAATGATGACAAATAGCAAGTATAAATACTCACTAAAATGCATAAAAATTGAGTGATATCAATCCCTCTAGACTTAGATTTTTGCTTGTCCTCAAGTGAAGCAAGATCCAATCTAGAGAAAAAGTTTTGAAACCACACATGAAGTCTTAGAATCTCAGCAACCTTGAGCATTAATATCAAAACTTAAAAGACACCGATCCTAAACAACCATTATGAAAAAACTGTTCACCACCACATAACTAAAAGCCTGTTTCCTACTCTAAATCCAACTTCAATCAAACCATCAAGTCATCTCAACCAGTTCATTAAGTTCAATTTGATTATAATAGATGCATTCTTACCTACGGAACTTTGATTCAATGCGCACAAGCACTTCTTCTATCAAAATGCCCATACCAAACAGAGCATCCAACGACTTCTGGTCCTGACCCTCTTTCCCCCTTTCTCACTTTTTTTTTTTTTNTTTTTTCATTTTTGCACTTTTTTTGCGTTTTTTCTTTTTTTAGCAACCCAGCAATGACTACGGACTTCTAGGTCACACTTTCAACTCTTTTTCTGAATCGGTTTTTTTTTCTGAAGGGAGGGAGAGAAAGGATCCGAATTATACTGAAAGAACTTGGCGGTTTTACAGAAAACTGAAGAGCAAGTCACTTAGCTTTCAAAGTATCTTACCACCACAAGCAAGAGAAAATAAGTTCAATATTAAGTCCTATCATGGCAGAGCTAGCATCAAATCATCAACAATCAAAAAGATCCAGACTTTCAAAAACAAAACAATCAGCAGTGGGGTTCCAATCCTAAACATATCGGTTAAATCTAAGCTAGTAATCTAAAAAAAATCAATACTATACTCACACTAGGTTGGTTATCATCACAGATTCTGGTCATGGTTCCTTCGACTTGACTTGACACGACTAATTAAAATCCGAAAAATTTTGGAAATTTAACTGATGAAACATCAAAAAGAGATAAAATATGATTAGTAACTATAATCCCTCCCCCAGACTTAAATCACACCATCCCAGTATGAAAGAAACCCAAGAGAAGGAATAATGATAAATAAATAAATAGGAAAAGTGAATAGTTCAAAAGAAATTCAGTACTTCCCTGGAACAAAGATCGGTTGAATTTTAGTACGACGGATCGATCGATCCCTAGACGGATCGATCGATCCCTAGACGGATCGATCGATCCCTAGACGGATCGATCGATCTCTGATTACATATTAAAAAATTCATGGACATTGATCGATCCATCCATAAACGGATCGATCGATCGGAATGTCCGACCTAAATTTTTGAATTTTCCTGAAACATCTCTTAAACTCAAAACTCAAAATTAATAGATTAGTTAAATAATTAGGATTGACTCTAAAAAAAAAAAAGCAAAGAAGAAAAAAAAATCAAATTAATGGGTTGCCTCCCACTCAGCGCTTTATTTAACGTCTATAGCTATACCCACTTAGCTTCCATGCTGAATCTAGTTCATCTCAAATAGAGGCAATAGTTTCATTCATTGATGCCTTCTTGAAATCCTTCCATTTGTTTTTAAGACCTTGAACACAAGGAATCCTAACCTTAGAGAAAGGTTTTAGAAAACCTTTACTCTTCACTTTGTAATCAACCCATTCTTCACCCATTGAGGTGGGAATCAAAGTCATGTGAGTTCTCTTAATGTCTTCTTTCAAACTTCCTTCACCTTTACCCTTGTCTTTTGAAGCCGGTTTTGGTGCACCCTTTTCTTTTCCTTGATCAGTCAGATTCAACTCAGCATTCTCATCGATCTTCTGTAAGTTTATCTTCCCCCTTTTATTTATTCTTGGGGCAAAACCTTTGAGTGGAAATTAAGATTCATTTCTCATGACTTTAACATCAGAGTCTTCAGATTCGGTATGAGAGGTTTGCTCCACTTTTACTTCTTTGATCACAATGATCCTTGATGTAGGTATGTAAGGTACTAAGGGATAGTAGTATGTTTTCTGGATGTTGTTGAGATAGATTCGCTTCTGAGGAACATGCATCACATCTCCCAATGATGCTAAGAACGGTCTCCCCAAAACTAATGATCCTTCAGAACTCCCGTTAGTGTCAAAGACATGGAAATCTACAGGGACTATGCAATCTCCTAATTGCACCATAACATCAGATACGAAACCACTACAAGACACTACGAAATTGTTAGCCAATGTAAATGACATTCCCGAAGGTCTTATATCCCTAAGTCCAAGCTTTTCAGCGACCATCTTTGACATGATACTAACATTAGCACCAATGTCACATATCGATTGGTTGAACATGACTCCTTTAACCTTTACTGGAATCACGAATTCACCTAGGTCCTCTAACTTATGAAGTCATCTTAATGGAAGAAATTGTTGAGAAAAAACATCACAGTACATGTGTTCTTCAGTAGGTACCTTAGGTCTATTGGGGCACGAGGTCTGAATTTTTGTAGGTTTTGGAGGTGGATCGATCCCTCTTTGGATCTATTTATCTCTTGGTTCTTCAGAAATTGGTCCGATGGATCGATTGATCTAAAGCTTCTGAGGTTTTCTGTAACTATGGATCGATCGATCCCTCCATGGATCGATCGATATGAACCCCTGCATCATTTTCCTCATTATGAAAATCTGCATATTTTGCAGACTTTTCATCATTTCCATTAGACCTTGAATTCATTGCCTTGACATATCCATTGGGATTATCTTCAACCTTTCCTGGTAGCACACCAGCTTGTCTTTTAACTGCTTCAGAGGTTTAAGACACTTATACATCTAACTTCTTCACATGAGTAGACAATGATTCAAACTTGTTGTTCAAATCGTTATACATACTATCCAACTTTGCATTCAGATTCTTTTTAGACTGCTGTTACTCTCTAATATTTTCTTCAACATCACTTCCATCTTATTATCCCGTTGAACTTGAGGTTAAACCGTTTGTTGGAAACCAGGTTGAGGGGTTTGTTGAAAACCACCCGATTTCTGGACAAATGTCTGTCCAGACTTCTGTGCAAATGCATTATGGGGATGATAAGACTGATCTTGAGGAACAACATTAGTACTCCTGCATGACATATTACCTTTGTTGTAACCTGGATTGTACCCTTGGTTGTACACTCTTTGTCCCTGGCTATTAATATAGCTAACCTCTTCGATGTTCTCAGATTCATTGACTACAAAGCAATCAACTTTAACTTTCTAAACATCTTCAGCGAAACTAACATGCTTCTCATTCTGTTTCTTGAGAAACTGAGTGAGAAGCTCCTTTACCTCTGCTAGTCCAGATGAATCTGAACTAGATGATCGAACTCTTCGATCATAGTTAGGACAATGGTTGCTATTACTAGCAGCAAGATTGTCGATTAACTTGTAAGCTTCATTCATTGGTTTAGTCATGAAATCACCTTTACTAGCTGTGTCTAGAGAGAGTTGGTATTTCTGATCAATACCTCTATAGAATTTCAAGAGGTTCAACTCAGAAAAACCGTGATGGGGACAATCCTGCATGTACTCTTTGAACCTGTCCCATGCTTCTTAGAAGAATTCCACGGTCCTTGCTGAAATTAAAAGATCTTACTTCTCAAATTGTTGGTTCCGGTGGAGGTGTAAAAGTGGTTCAGAAACTTGGCTTTGTACTCATCCCAAGTTTCGATTGAGTTAGAAAGTAATGACTTAAGCCACCTCAGAGCTCTATCAACTAAAGAGTGATTGAAGAGCTTACAATGCACAAAGTCCTTAGAGAATCCATTCAACTGAGTTGTGCTGCAAATGTCTTCAAAAATATCAATGTGATCCATAGGATGCTCGGTAGACAAGCCATGTAACTGGTTTTGTCATAGCAACTGGATCAGCTGAAACGTGAACTGGTAGTTATGTCTCTGAGGTTGTGGAGGGCGTTCCTATTGACTAGGAAGGCTTCAGGGTTGTTGAAATTGCCAACAAGTACCATGTTTTGTTGAGGTGGGCGATTTCGGTTTAGTCTAGGTGAGACTTGTTTGCCGTTTTCATCGCCTAGATTGGCGTTCTCAGCTCTTCGGTTTGCATCTCTTTCGAGATTTAACGACGGTACTTGATTACCGTTACCTCCTTGTTGGTCTAGCGCCAACTGTCTTATCTGCTCCAAGCCTCGAGGGATTTGAGCATTCTAAACTAGGGGAATGATATGATTCTGAATTACGTTGTCAGCCATTTCTGTGGATGAACTAGCGCTTCTTCTAGACTTCCGATTTGAACATTCTAATCGTGCGAGTTCTTCGTTTGTGAGAATAAGAAGTTCAGGTGATTTGTCAGATCTCTTGGTCATGCAACTTCAAAACAAAAACAAACAAAAAGAACGAGATAAATATTGAAAAATAAAAGTCTTAGACTAGATTCTAAGAAACTTAAAAGGCACTATATTGGTCTCCGGAAACGGTGCCAAAAATCTGATAGGCTCAAGTTTTAATCTTAAATCTATACTGTAGAGAACAAATCCTTGTAGTATAGTAAATGGTCGATCCCACAGAGACCATACAATACGACTCTCAGTTAAAAATTGATTCTAGCTAAGATAGAATAAAAGAGGGAATGGTTTCGAAACGATTGAAAAGTAAAGCGAATAATTAAAAGCGAATGTAAACCAATAGAAAACTACAAGAAATATGCGTTTTATTAGCGGTCGAAAAACGCTATCGTAGGATTGCATAGCGGATAATTAAACGCTCTGACAGCGCCCGCCATTATAGGTCGGACACTTTAGATAGCGAATTTAATGTATGCTATAATTATTAAAGTTACGATAGCGTAGTTGAAGATGCAATTGTTTATCTTTATAATAGTACCGTATATTTGTTATTAAATATTTTTAATAATAGCTTTCGTTTTATATATTCAATAGCGTTGGATTTGTATTATAATTGGATTGCATCTATAGCAG
>OVBE01013196.1:1467-12876 GCA_900406425.1 Iberis pinnata
CCTAACAATTGTTATCCCCTTATGATAAATCTAACAATCAAAACATGATTTCCCTGGAAAACCCTAAAACGTAACTAGTGAACTACTCAGACATTGACAAGCATGCACAAATCAATATCATTGAAGAACACATAGTAAATAAATAGAGATATATTATAAAGGATTNTATAAAGGATTCAGAAATCTTCTCCAAATAAAAGGTTGAATCTCCTCTCCCTCAATAATTTTCTCATAAATAAAATAAAGCTTAATGAAAATAAACCTAGCTAAGAGGTTTTTATAGTGTAAAAAGGAAAATAATTAAAAATAGGAAAACTTGATAGGCTTGAGGACTTGAGTTGCAAAATTGGAAATCTTCAAATTCTTCTCGGGGGAAGTGCCCGATCGAGCACATGGTTGCCCGATCGGGAAACTTATGATATTACACTACTAATCTTCACTTGCCCGATCGATCTAGAACTTTTGATTTTTCAAGGGACTTTTTCCCGATCGGGAAACACAGTTGCCCGATCGTGCACTTTGTACCGCAACTCCTGAAATCTTCTGAAATCTCCTGAAATGCATCGTTATGCTCCAACACGATCCGAACACTTAGAAACCTGAAAATCTGTCAAATATGCAAGGAAAACACTCAGAATAATGCAGAATAGCAAACAAAAATGCCCGCTATTATGCATTAAAATTGAGTAATATCAGATGAAGCAAATGGTTTTCAAAGTACGACTTTGAATTCTTCTATTTAAATGGCTCCAAGAATATCCTTGTTGATATGCTAATTCGAGACCCACCAAAAGAAATTAATCTAATGTCGACTTCCTCAAGTAAAAGCTACTTTGACTTTGATTCCAATATGTCCGAAGACACTCGTGAGCTTATCTTAAGAAAACGTTTCCTCAAAAGTCTTCGCCAAAAGATGTTCTTTATCAGTCTATTATCTTGTCAAAGTACGGAATTAACAGTCATTACATTGCACCAATGGAAGTCCATCAAGACTATCTGTTTGAACACATATTTCGCATCGAACAAGTCCATATGCCAGAAGAAGTTCTCTGGTTCCTTTGGTATTTATGCGCAGCCCACACTATTGGGATCATGTTTGACATTCAATGGATTTACCAATATATCAATACTAATCAAGGTCAGAAAGATTGTCTTTCGACATTCTTAACATGGTTTGCATCATTGCACATATGGAGTGAAAAGATAAAAAGGTCAGCAAATGCGACAGAACTATCCTTTAAAAAGCTTCGAGGACACTAAAATCTTAATTCTTTCCTCAATCCTCACACGGTTTACTTCTTCCACCGACCATTTCAAGTCAACGAAAAAGTCCAACAAATTTCATGCTTTGCTTAACCTCATTCATCACAAAGACTATACAAGAGGAGTTCGCCCAAATTTCAATGTCAAAGACAACGAAGCCTACGAAGAATTTTTTGTCTCAACAGTGCCAGCCAAACATTGCATATTTCCTGTCAACCCAATATGAAATTATTATTCCATAGAGTACCATATGAGTCTCGATTAAAATCTGCAATATTTTATGGAGAAAAATCAATACGTCCCTAAGATATTAAAGAAAGTAACGATAAAAGACGTAATTAAAGAAAAAGACACCGCCTAAGATTGTCCTCTAGAATAATTTCAAGATGCACAACTCCCTGAAGACGAGTCAATTAACATAGACAAGATCAACAGAAGATTTAATATCGACGTCAACACCAATTCACAGTGGATTTTGAAGAACCTGAAGAATATTACGAATTTCCAGATGATCACTACGGATGTTGCGATAAGCATATCATCCAAGTTCGAAATGGATCATTTAGCCTATCTATAATTAATTATGTTTAATAAAAAAGGTGTTTAAGTAGGTAAAAAATGATGTAATAATGATGTAAGCGATGACTTAATCGCTGATATAAGTATGAAGTAAGAATGATGTAATCAGTGATGTCATCACTACTATAAATATGTGTACTAACTCCTTATAACAAATAATCTCATAATTTCCAAAAAAATCTCTCTCTAAGTTTTATCTCTCTAAATATCTCTCTAATTTTTTTTTGTTTTCTAGGCGTTATAACTTCTTCATAAGTTTTGATTTCCTTCTTTCATTTTTAAGTCACGATTCTGCTCTGTTGTCAGAGCTACAAAATAGTGGTTCGTCAACACGACATTCGTGGGTGATATGATTTTTTAAGAGTGGGTTGATCTAAAAATTAGGCTAAAGAGTTAAGTGCATGTAGGGATCCATCTGAAAACCATATCACTGACGTTCGTCAATACGACGTCCTGCCGTTGTTTATCTATGCATTATGGTATCAGAGCTTTGACTTAAGATTTGATTGAATGAATCAATATTTATGATTAAATATTTTGAGTGTTATGGAAAACAATTCTCATAAATGTTTACTTCCAATCCTACTTAATTGATTTTTCTTTTATAATTTCTACTTTCCTAAAAAGCAAATATCGCTCTTCATCTAGTATTAATTCTCTTTATGAAATTGAGTATGTTCTCGAAGATCAACTGTCTGAAATTACCCTCCCTCTTATAAATTCGTATGAATACTTTGCTAAAAATCATAGTACTTTTCCAGTCCAAGGTGTTCGAGAACTCTCAAACCATTGTCAAGAAGGTGTGTCACGTAGTATGTAGAGTCCAGAAAATTCTCATCATGCCAAGTTCCAGCAATCGAAGAAGAACAATTTATCTCACTAAACATCCCAGAACATTTACCTCGACTATGACAACACCAAGGATGTACTCATCTTTAAATTGGAGTAGTAAAAATCGGTCTAATCTTACATACACGAACAATTTTTGCCAATGGTAGTGCGGATAGCTTTAATTGACTAAAGATTAAAGTCGTATCAACAATCTTGTATGAGGATAGTTCACAAAACATTAAATGCAGGAACAATATTCGTTACTCTGTTTCCAAACTTTAATGTTTCATTATAAGATCCAAATCTATTAAAAAAGCTTAAACTCCAATTACAACTCATCGGAGCACCTATGCAAGAAAGAAGTGCAGTGGCTACTCTACACCATCAAATTGTCTATAGAATCCAAGATCACGCTTTTGATCTGATCCTACCTTCTTCCGATGAAGCTTTATATCTTGAAGTCCCATCTGCATCCCAAACACCTAACTCTATTCGAATTTCTCGACAAATATCTAGATAATAATTATTGTGTCGGCTACCAGAGCCATGGGTTACAAGTTATGAGCTACATCAAGCAAGTTAGTCTCCTGTTCAAACTTCCGAAGTTAGTTTCCATTCTCACACATATGGAACAACAGAAATCAAATTCAAAAAACTAAGATCTTCTTCATTTCAGAAGAAATTATTCACACAATTTTCCATACAAATTAATGAGAAAGACGTCCCGACAAAACAAATAAAACCGAAGCGGCTTTATTTTGATCAAAATAGAATAAGCATATACTCTTTTAAGGATGAAAATGGGCATAAATTTTTTTATTTTTGCGACTGTGATGCATGTGAAGAGGGCAGATACGAATCTGGCGATGATGACTGCCGCAGATGACGTAAGAAAAAAAATTCTCTCTACAAGAGATATCTTGAAGAAGATCCCACTGTAGGCCCTCTAGGTGAAGGAGGATGTGAGTTTATCATCCAATATTCAACGGAAAAGAAGGAACCACAACAAGATATCATGATGATAACAGAAGATGGGTTTCCCTCACAAGAAGATTTCACCAGTGATAACATCGATTACAATCCAAATATTCTTTCAAAAGCTACAAATCGTGCAGACCATATAAAATAAGTGAAGGAGAAAAGGTTTTGAACTGGCAAACAGATAATATCATAGCTCAAAATTGACTACTTATATCGATTAATCATAAAGTCGACCAATTGGCTGAAGGAAATAATAAGAGGTTAAATAGCCTTCATAATTCAATTATGGACGGCTTAAAAATCTACATCACGAACTAAGCCGCCCATGAATTTCTGTAATTGAATTCTTAAGGCTATTTAACCTCTTATTATTTCCTTCAACCAATTGGTCGATTTTATAATTAATCGATGTAAGTAGTTGATTTTGGGCTAAGGCATTTTTTTATTTGCCAATTCAAGACATTTTCTCCTTGACTTATTTTATATGGTCTGGACGAGTTTATATCTTTTGAGGGGATATTTGGTTTGTAATCGATGTTATCTCTGGTGAAATCTTCTTGTGAAGAAAATCCATCGTCTGTTATCATCATGATATCTTGTTGTAGTTCCTCCTTTTTTGAATATTGGACAATAAAATCATATCTTATTTCACCTTGAGGGCTTACAATGGGATCTCCCTCGAGAGATTTCTTGTAGAGAGGATCTTTTTTCTTACGTTTTCTGTGGCGATCATCGTCGTTAGATTCGTATCTATCCTCTTCACATTACCACAGTCGCATAAATCAACGAATTTATGCCCATTTTTGTCCTTAAAAGGATAAATACGCTTATTTCATTTTGATCAAAATAAAGCGGTTTCGAATTTTGTTGTCTCCTCATAACGTCTTGCTTATTAATTTGTATGAAAAATTGTGTGAATAATTTCTTCTAATGAAGAAGATCTTGGTTTTCTGAATTTGATTTATGTTGTTCCATATATGTGAGAATGGAAATTAACTTTGGAAGTTTGAACAGGATACTGACTTGCTTCATGTAGCTTCTCATAACTTGTAACACATGACTCTGGTAATCGACGCAATAATTCTTCTCTAGATATTTGTCGAGGAATTCAAATAGAGTTAGGTGTTTGGAATGCAGATGTGACTTCAAGATACAAAATTTCATCAGAAGAAGGTAGGATCAGATCAAAAGCGTGATTTTAGATTCTATAGACAATTTGATGGTGTAGAGTAACCACTACACTTTTTTTCTTGAATAGGTGCTCATTGGAGTTGTAATTGGAGTTTAAGCGTCTTTAGTAGATTTGAATCTTATAACGAAACATTAAAGTTGGGGATATAGTAACGAATATTGTTCTTGCGTTTAATGTTTTGTGAACTATCCTCATACAAGCTTGTTGATATAATTTTGATCTTTAGTCAATTAAAGTTATCCACAATACAACTGGTAAACTTTTTCGTGCACGTAAGATTAAAACGATTCTTACTATTCCAATTTGGAGATGAGTATATCATTGATGTTGCTATAGTCAATGTAAATGTTCTAAGATGTTTAGTGAGATAAATTGTTTATCTTCGATTGTTGGAACTTGGCATGATGAATTTTTTTGGACTGCACATACTACGTGACACACTTGCTTGACAATGGTTTGAAAGTTCTCGAACATCTTAGACCGAAAAAGTACTAGGTTTTTTAGCAAAGTATTCATACGGAAGGGAGAATAGTTTCAAGCAATTGATCTCCGAGATTATATTCGATTTCGTAGGGTAAATCTAGTAGAGCAATTTTTGCTTTTTGAAAAAGTAAAAATTACGATTGAAAAATAAATAAATTAAAATTGACATTTACGAAAACTGTTCTCCATAAGCTATATATCAAGTTCCTAAGTCAAGATTTTATTATGAGTCAAAAAATGAGAAGAAATTAAAAATTATGAGGCCTGGAAAACTAAAACTAAAGTTGATTGAATTCCTATGGTTTTGCCTTTGGTGGTTCGAAGGGCTTTGTTGTTGGTTGTTTGTCCCTGGACTCAGTTCTAACTTATCTGTTTTTTGGCTTCGAGTTTGGCCTGTATGATCTGGCTTGTTGCGTCTTTAAAACTAGGGGGGCTAGTTTGTGTTTGGTGGTGTTTCGTGGTTACAGGTTGGATATAGTTTTTTGGTTTTAAACTTGGGTGATCCTGCTCGAATTCTGTTTGGGTAGCTCCTCTTCTCCTCTTCAGCTTTGATCTTGTGTTGTTTCTTCAGAATTCGGCATGTGTTGCAAGAGGTATTTGCTCCTTGTTCTTTATATTTTAGATATGAATACGAGATTGATTTATCAGCGTTTTTCGATCTTCTCTTTTTGAGATTTCACTTCGCCTCTTCTCAGATTTTTATTGGTTTTCTATTCTCATCAAGAAACCTTTGTCTGGCATAATAGTCTCTTCGTCCTTCATTCGTGTGGTAGTTTTGTTTATCAAAGAAGGAATGGTTGTTTCGGCCTTCTTGGAGTTAGCAATCTATTTAGAGGGGGCCTCTTTAGCACTTTTGCTAAGTGTAGCTTTCCATCCTGGTGGCTTCATTCACTTCTGGCTTTTTTCCTAATTTTACGCTCGTTCTTTATTTTCATACTTTTGTTTATTTGTGTGCACTATTTTTGCTTCCCGCTCATTTTGGGTTTTGTTTCTTAAAATTTTGAGTTTCTTGAGTCGAAATTTGCAAGCTTTGACTATTCCTAATTTTGAAAGTCAAAATTTACTAGTTTTGTAATATTTTACTTTTATTCAGTTATTATTAATATTAGACGAGAAAAAGAAAAAAAAAATCCTATGTATCAAGTTCATAAGTCGAGAGAAGAACACAAACTTGATTCATTGGATATTAACTCACCAAAACTAACACACAACAAATCCGAACATCAGTTTAATCGAAATCAAGACAACACGATGCCAATTCGTAGACAATTTAGTCTTATTCAGTTATAACCATATTAGCGAACCTGAACAATACCGGCACTGACCAGCTTCTGAATTTTGTTCATCACCATTGGGTTCTTCATATGTTCTTGTGCAGCTTTCGGATTCTCTTGAAAGTCCACCAATACCTATGAATCCATTAAAAAGGAGAATTTCTCACACTCATCAGCTTGTGAATCATAAACCAAAATCCAAACAGAACTTCACAAACCTCTTTTTTTACCTGTCTCATCACTGGATCAGATAATATGTTCTGTACTTCAGGATCTTGCATTGCCTTTGCTTGCCTCTCCTTCAATTCCTCTTCTGTCAAATCACCACGGTTCGCTTTATTTATTTGCTCCACACATCTGCAAAAGATAACATACCAATCACTAAGTATACTATCGCAAGCTATACCAGTAAAAAGAAGTAAATGTTGCAAAACCTTCTAACACCATCAAGCAACTCTTGATTCTTAGGATCATGTTTCAACCCTTCTTGATAAGTCTCCATAGCTTTATCATATTCCTTCATGAAAAATTGTATAGCTCCCTTCCTGCTATATCCTTTGCTGAAACTTGGGTCTAACTCAATGCATTTCTCAGCATCTTTTAATCCTTCTGGTAACGCTGCTAGCTTTGTGTAACAAGCAGCCCTGTTGCTATACGCCTACAAAGTAACAGTTACTTAGATTCAGTTTCTTCTCAAGAGTATATGCTTAAAGATCAAAGAATGCTCTTACTTACCCTCACATCCTTAGGGTTTCTTTTGATTGCTTCTGAATAATGCTTCACTGCCTCTGGATACTTTTGCTCTTTAAAGAATCCGTTACCTTTCTCTCGTTCTTCCTCAGCTATATTAGGATCAAAGTACTCTTGTTGCTCTAGCTCTTTCTTGGCTTTCTCAGCATCGTTCAGTTTCTTCAATGTATCAGGATTACGATGTTCTGTAAGAGCTTTCTGGAATGTCTCAATCGCAGGTTCAAAATCCTTTGAGCTCTTCGCCATTTTTGCTAGTGCAGATCCTTTCCTAGTTAGAGCTTTTGCTATCATCTTGAAGTCAAAACGAAGCTCTCTGCCTCTCTCAACCGCCTTGTCACAGTCTTTAATACACTCCTCATACTGATAATTCATTTCCAGAAATTCACATTTCAAAAAGGCAATTTAATCTTAGTGTACAAGCTTTAAACGAACACAATGTAAAAACAAAAGAAGAAGAAGAAGCCGAGCTTGTTAAGAAATTAGAAAACAAATACCTTTCCCATTTCGAGATACACAGCAGCACGATTTGTGAGATATGAAATGTCTTCATCATCTAACTCCATTGCCTTTTTGTAATGTTCAATAGCTGATTCGAAATCTTTCTTCTTGTAAGATGCGTTTCCTTGCTCTTTCTCCTTCTGCGCCTTCTCCTTCCTCTCTTTCTTCTCCCTATCCTCCTCTGACAACTCCATAGGCTCCGGCTCTGGTTCAGGTTCGGCCTTCTTCACAGTCTCCGGCTCTTTTCTCGGCGGTGGAGACGAATCAGCCTCCTGCATCTCCGCGTCTTCTTCTCCATTCGGACCACCACCGAATTTAACATTCAATAAAACCCCTAGCGCCTGCATCACTCTCTTATCCTTCATATAGACGTTAAGATTATTAGGGTTCTTTTGAATGTCCTGCATCGTCTTGACAAAATCTGGTTGCTGCAAATAAGCCCTAGTCACCGGATCCGCCGTCAACTTCGCCCACATCTCTGATCCTTGAAACGCCTCAACGAACGGATTCGATGACGAGCGTGGCCTCGACGCGTCAGCTAATCCCGATTTGAGCGTTTCGTTATTCGGATCAATCTCTAAGCCTTTCTTATACGCATCAGTCGCTTCTTTGAACTGAGACAAACCTATGTACGCTGCACCTAATCGGCTGTATCCTTTTGACCAATCGGGTTTAAGCTCCACAGTCTTCTTCGCGTCGGATAATGCTTCAGCGTAGCGGTTAAGGGAAGCGTAGGCAGCGGATCGATTCGAGTAGAGCACATGGTTGGTCGGGGCGAGGTTGATCGCATCAGTGAAATGGGAAATTGCAGCGGCGTAATCGCCGGAAGAGAAGGCTGCGTTTCCTTTAGATTTTGCTTCGTCAGCCATGTGGTTAAGAAAGAATCGAATGCGAAGAGAAGAAGAATAGTGTCGTTAGCTACGAGAAGTTCTTGAAAAATCGATCTGTTTGGCATTTCGAAAATGGTGAAATTTTAAAAAAGAAGGAAGACTGAGAGAGACGCCGAGAGAGTTCTGGAAGTTCCAATATCTCGAGAATGTTCGTCGTGATTTAATGTAATTTGGTGTAGCGACGAGAAAAAAAAAATATAAAAGACGCTAGAGAGAGGGGTCGAACCTCTGACCTTGTGGTTAACAGCCACACGCTCTAACCAACTGAGCTACTCCAGCTTGGTGACAATCCTTAGCCATTTTAAATTTTAGAAAGAAATGCAGACACTGAGCATGACATCTTTTGATGTAGTAGATTCGTGTAACATTAACATTTTTAGTACGCTAAACACATAAATCTAGTATATAGAAATTTTGTAATATGATTTTAGCAATAAGCTTGACACAAATAATTCTTTGAATTATAAATGGTATATTGTATATTGTATATTGTATATCGTATAACGTATAGAAGAAAAATCTAAATATCCACAAATTATGGGAAAGTAACCAACTATCCTCCTCTATTTTCTTTCCCCTTCTCCTCTTTTGATTTTTTCTTCAGTTTAAAACCAAAAGAAAAATAAAATGTGATATCAAATTAGAGAATCTTGTAAGTTCTCTTCTTGCGGCAATGATCCCATGCGGCAATCCTCATCTGAACCTTCTCAAAATCAGACACCCGGCACGGTATCGTGATCCGACCCGGTTGATCAAACCCATGAACCCGCTCCGCTTGCTCCAACAATTCTCCAAATAATGGGTGGTTAAAGTAGATCACCGGCACCACAACACGCCTCGTGTCTCCGTCTGATTCACCGACGTGAACCACCAAATGACCTCTCGGAACAACCCGAACTGAAGGAGATTTCTTCGTATCCTTACCCAGTTGGATCTGACTCTGACCCGAATTCTTCTTTCCATAGCATAATCTCTTAGCTCCACGGCTTAGACACCGTGCTAATGAGCGGATTCCGGCGATCGGGTTGGTTATTCCGATTAGGCATTGGCGTTTTCCTGATTGAATTCTTCTGGATCGGATTATCCATTTGAAGATTCTGACGAACCTGTGTCCGATTTTAAAACCTTTGACTCTCTTCATGCTTGTCATTATAGATCGGATTAAAAAAAGAAAATGGATCAAATTATGCGTTTTTTGGAGGAATCTTTGAAATGGGTTCGCTTGAAATCGAATTTCAAGAAATGGGTTCTGATTAAAAGAAAAGATAAGGAGTTAGCTCTGTCTCTGTTTTGCTTTAGAGTAGAAGAAAAAGAAGAAGACTGGTTGCTTGGGTATGGGAAAGAAGAGAACTCTTTTATAGGCTCCTTTGAGGTATGACCGTTGTGTGTGCGTGCACTTTTTGATGTCTATTTCTTCACTTTGATGGATAGTTTACCAAATTCACCATTTCTTTTATTATTCTTTTTAATAAATCGAGCTTTCATTTTTTCTCTTCACTTTTTCAGATTGGTAACAATACAAATTGCAAAAAAAATAAATTATGAAAAAATAAGTTCATCTCCAAAAATAAGAAGTTATACGTTTATCTGTGATTCTACTTTATGTTAATATCCAAATTTTCAATGTTTTTTTTTATCACATTTTCACTGTTTTTATGTAGTGTAACTAGCAAGTATGTTATATTATAGACATGTTACAACTAAATATATTATCAAATAAAGTTTACAATTATAGTATATTGTTACTTAATTTCTAGACTCAGTATTAAAAAATTCGCTATGTATATGTAAACACGTGTCTGAAAAATATGTGCGAGTTTGATTTATGAATTATGATAAATACATGTGAAAGAGTATAAAACTTATAAACAATTTTTTGTTATACTAACCTCGAGCATATTCCTAATGGTATTATTTGAAAAATTAATGATCTTTAAATTGTTAACTATGCATGTCACTAATTTCAAAAAAATTTTAAAATAATAATTAATCATTATAAGGATAATTACAAGAGAAATTTTTTGAAACATCATCAAAACAAATTTAAATTCCAAAACTACCACACATTCTAAAAAGTTCCAAAAATACCACGAACTTTCAAATGTTCCAAAAATACCACAAAGATAAAACAAACTGAATTTTAAGGGTTTAGAATATAAAATTTTGGGTTTGTGTACAGTAAATACTAGAATTTCACCCGCGTTACACGCGGTATTATACTTTTACAATATTATTTATTTAAATATAATGTAATTTTCTGCACAAATTTATGTGTATAATTATATGATGAATATTTTTATAATGTAGTTTCATGTCATAATTTGTCATATATAATATTTCAGCGAGCAAAAATAATTTGTTAAAATATATATATATATAACTACTTAAGTTACATATCATAATGTTTAAGACAATATTAAAATTATCTAGTTTAAATAAAAATAAAATATGGTATATATATATATATATATATATATTGAAAGATGAATTTCAACTACATAATTTATTTGTATATCAAGTACTATCTAGTTAAAAGCAGCAAAAAATTACGATTAATTTTTAAATTTAAAATTTTAAATATATGTATTAAATATATCAAACTGTTTAAAAAAATTTTAGTTATATCATCTTAAAAACATTATAAGATTTAGATATCCGCTTCATCAAA
>OVBE01013197.1:0-12876 GCA_900406425.1 Iberis pinnata
AAAAAACTAGAGCTCAGTCGTATCACAAAAAAATTCAAATCCATAAATGAGTTTGACATTCAAATCCCACTCTGATTACTTTACCGAGGTAAATAAAAAAGTAGAAGAGGCAGGAATACGCAAAATCGTGACTCTTCGAATATATTTTAATATTAAAAAGGGATATAGAGAACTCCGCCATTTGTCTTTGAAGCGACGGTTCTCACTCTATCTCTCTCTATCTCTCTCGATTATATCTCTATTTGCTCTGTTAATTTCTTAACAAATACACAATCTCTCTCTTTCGATTTTTCTCTCAAAGAGTACGCATGAAATCTCTCTCTTTCGATTTCCATATTGCTCACAAACGGTATGCATTCAGTCTGCTTCCCTCCTGATTATCCTATTCAACCAAAAAAGGGGCACCTAATCTCCAAATGCTTATTTTAATATTGGTTGCTTGTTCTATGCAACTACCAAAGGTGGTTCTTGCAGTACTATGAGATAATTGTGCAGTGTGAAAATGTTATTTGGATGGACCTATTCTAAATGGTCGACACATTTTCACACTGCAAAATTATCTTCAGTTATTTGAATTTGAAGATGGAGTCTGCTGAGTACCACTTCAAGGATCCTGATGAAGTCATGAGGATTTTTGTATCAACAATAAAGCAGAAAACATTCATCCATGTACAGTTCTTGTTAATCTATCTTGTTTTTATTTGTTATGCTGTAAATTAAAGTTAATTGTAAGTGTTCTAAACAACTTTTGTTGTAAACCATCAGCCATCTTACTTTCTATGTAGTAACGAGTTCTAAATGCTGTCAAATGTGCATATTATGCTGGTGGTACTATTGATACAAGTTGTTGTAGTGCACAAGAGTTGTGTTAATAGTGCCAATAGCATACTACATGGACATCTTGGCAGCATGTAGAGCACGTTACTACATGGGAAGTGAGATTTCTGGTTTTAGAACAAAAGTTTTTTAGAACACTTACTAGTAATCATCCAATTAAAGTATTTGATGTAATTTTGTTATTTACATATGGAAAACCTTTTATCTTCATATTTACTTGTTAATGTAGTCATGTATTGTAAAATTAACTCAGCCCTTATCAAACAGAACACGACCATATATAAAGAGAACTCATACGTAGCCAAACCGGAGTCAACCGTCTGAGAATATGTTTAAGTCGTAGACATAGCTCAGCCACTAGTTAATAATTGTTAGTCGTAAAAGTAAAGACGAAAAACCCAGCTTTCAGTAAGCAATAATCAGCTTGATGTAACTCAGCCATTTCGTGTATTTTGAATTTTATAACCCAGGCACTCGATAAAAGTAACTTAGCCATTTTGTTTATTAATAAAAATAATAATAACCCAGCGGAATGATAAACAATAACTTAGGCACTAAGAATGAAATTAGTCAAGGTTTCGAGCACTCCAATTGTACACAGGAAAAAGGAAGCCTTCGGTAAGATAACTAAGCCATAGCGTTCATCTTAAAATTTTATAACTCAGTCAATCAAAGAAAAGTAACTTAGCCGTATTGTATAGACACTAGGAATAACCCAGCCGTATGATAAACAATAACTAAGTCGCTTCATATATTAGACGTATTTTACGACGGAGCACTAATATCGATTAATTATTAGGACCGAGCAAAGGATGCTTATTACGCAGTATGAGGCTATGATGTGAATTAATCATAACTTAGTCGGCAAGTATAGAACATAACTAGAAATACATAAAGATAAACAAGGCCTTTAGTAGGATAACTCAATTGTAACGTTCGTTTACTACTGTTTCTGCTTTTAATTTGTTTACATATTCTAATACGTTTCTTGAAAACGTAAAAAAATCTTTGTTTAAAAATTACAAAATCTTTATGTTTAAAAAAACTTTTAAATATAAAACACCCAATGAAAAGAAACAAAATGACTACGTTTTATATTGCCTCTCACTTTGAATCCACTATAACTGTATAAGACAATAATAATAACCCAGCCAATTGATAATCAATAACTTAGTTGTGTAAACACAACATCTCAACCTATCACTTTGAATCCATTAAAAAAATCGATTTCGATATTGCTCGCAAATAGTATGCATTCAATCCAATTTTAATACTACTCACTCGTAGTACAAACATTATATAAACTAATATCGATATTAGCCGTGTAAACATTAAACATTATATATAACTTAGGCGTATAATATCTAGAAATTGTTATAACCGAGCAAATGATGTCTTACTAGTAGTACTATGCAGCTATCATGGGATAATACGTTTCTGAGGTCAAACTCTATGCTTATTACGTCCCAGCTATGATGGAAGATAAAGTCAGTCTCTCTCTCTATCGCGGCTAAAGATGTTATAATACGTAGATANCTAGAAATTGTTATAACCGAGCAAATGATGTCTTACTAGTAGTACTATGCAGCTATCATGGGATAATATGTTTCTGAGGTCAAACTCTATGCTTATTACGTCCCAGCTATGATGGGAAGATAAAGTCAGTCTCTCTCTCTATCGCGGCTAAAGATGTTATAATACGTAGATATAATGTGATTTACGAGGCATGCAATAAGAGATCATTACATGCCTCATTAGTTTCTTTTAATTATTGCTTTTCTCTATCTAAAAATACGCAATCACACCTTTTGCCCAGAAACACAGTTTTCTATGCTTAATTAATGGAGTAGTACTCCCTCTTGTTTTTATGGCTGAGTTGTTGTGCAATTATGGATAAGTTCTGGTTTTACTTTATTGATATAATTATGACTGAATTCTGTTCGAATAAGACTGATTTGAATGAGTACAAAACTTTTAGCTGCAAAGGTAAATAACTAAAATACATCCAATACTAATATTAGTAGTAGGATAATGAGATTGAGTATGAAGATTAATTAGATATTGCTTTATTTAATAAGAACACGATTGTAACATTAGGCTATAAACCTTATATGCTCACTTCATGTCAACTTGTAAGTGTTCTAAACAAACAAGTTGTTCAAATTGCCTAAATGCAGAATCTGGTTGCACCACGAAAATCTTCTATAATGAAAGAGCTACCTTGTCCTTTTAGCAGTTGCAACTACATTGGCTGGTACAAGGATTTATATAAACATTATTGTGTTGCTAAACACCATAAGTCCTCGTACATGTTTAAATGTGGTTGTGGGCGAATCATATCTAACAAATTCAATCAAGATATACATATAGTGCCAAATGGACGGACTCAAGTATTCTGAAGGTTGTAGATGAGTCTCATATAATAGCATCTTCAAGAATTGTATTCCGTCCCTCAGCCTGTATTAGAAATGACTTTAACTTACAACAAAAGAAATAAATAAAATGATTTACTAAATAAAAAGATAGATGAACAAAACCTGAACGAAATCGCATTTAGATTGCGGAGAATGCCTTTGGTGCAATAGACATATCCATTATGTGGAGTGTAAACCAATGCATTTTGCACTACACAACAATATGTATGTCTTTTCGAAGCTTTATGGCAAGATAGATTTAAGGATCTAATCACCTCCCAATTAGAAAGATATGTTTCATGCTCATAAGAACTCAGAGAAGAGTTATTTGGTGCGCCTTTGGTGGTCGCATAGGATAAGATATCAATATTACTATAAAAAGTTGGAGATTTGATGCCTCTTTGGTGGTTGCATATGATAAGCATGAGGGAATCCGATTGCATGTGTACTGTTTGTGAGAAAAATAGAAATTGAAATCGAAGGAGAGAGATTGCATGCGTACTATTTTTGAGGAAAAACGAAAGCAAAAGAGAGATAGGGGAAGGGAGAAAACCTTGAGACATATTAATAGAAAGATTGTGAATTTGTTAGCAGATTATGATAGAAATAGAGAAATAAATAGAGCAAGAATCATCGCGTCAAAGTAAAAAAAAATTAATATAAATCGAAGAGTTACGATTTTTCGTATTTCCGCCTCTTCGTATTAGACTCCTAATACAATCATAACATAAACAGAAAGTCTGAGTTATTCTTACCTCGGTAACATAAAAAGATCTTTACACGCATCGTAATATCATATTATAAATGTGTAATAGGACATCATAGCCGCGACAGAGAGAAAGAGATTTTCAATACGACTGAGTTATGTTTTAATAACGGCTGAGTTTTGGCTTCAATAAGGCT
Source organism: Iberis pinnata (assembly GCA_900406425.1). Taxonomy (NCBI): domain Eukaryota; kingdom Viridiplantae; phylum Streptophyta; class Magnoliopsida; order Brassicales; family Brassicaceae; genus Iberis; species Iberis pinnata. Next base: position 4,155 of record OVBE01013197.1, read on the forward strand.
GAGTAAATCTTGACGGCTGATTTACAGCTGAGATTTTTAATACGACTAGGTTATGATTTCAGTTACCAAAGTAGGAATAACTCATCCCTTATCAGGTTACCGGTTTAAGAATAACTCAGTCCTTATTACATTCCAGACGTACGAATAGCTCAGCCCTTATAGTGTATTAAGAGAATTCATGGATATTTCTATTTTGTTAAATATGTTATTTGTGTGTTTTTCATTAAGAATATGTTAATAATTACACATTAATCATAAAAGTATATGATAGATAATCTAAATAATGGATGGTGTCAAACTTCAGATGTTTTAGGTTTGAGTTATTTAAAATAAGTAATTTATATCTATTGTTATTAATAAATAAACTTGTATCAAGGTCTAGCCGCCTCTCACAAAATCTCCCATACACGTTTATCTAGGCAGCTCCGGAGATGACGTTTCTTGATGCTGCCGGCGTAGCTTCCCGCTGACGTCTCCTTATTCACCTAGTCTCATGCTTCTTCTTCTGTTTAGGCTTCGTTTCAAGGTTCTATATCGTCTCTGTTTCGTATGAGATTAATGAACTTCACCAGTGTATCGTGAGAGTCTGTCGCCTCCGCCAGGCAGCAAGGTTTCTTCATCTGCCATGTTTACCGGTGACATTACGTCATAGTAGCAATGATCTTGGAGCTAAAGTCTTTAAAGCGACTTCTCTTCTCCAAATCTCTCAACAACTTAATCAATGTTTTTCATTGTATTTGCGTTGTTATGCAACATATTAAAATTTGTTTTATCTTAGTTTTTTTTGGATATGCCTGTTTTTCAGACATTTATGTTAAGTTCTTCTTTTTTTTTGTCGAAAATTGGGTGGGCGTTCGGTTTTCGGTTCGGGTTCGATTCGGATAATTCGGATTTCAGATAATCCGGTTAAGAGCATATAGGAACTGTTCGGGTTATTTAAAATTTGTTTCGGATTTGTTTCGGATCCATTCAAGATCAGATCGGTTTTTTCATTTTCATTAGGATCTGAAATGGAACCAAAACTCTAAAATATCGGTAAAAAAATCCAAATTATCCGAACAACTTAACCAAAATCCAAGTTAATCGAATAAAAAATCCAAAGTATTGGAAAAAAATCCATAAATATTATAGTTACCTTACTTTTTTTTTGACAACACAGGAAAATAAAAGAAACACAAAAGATTTACGGGTCTAAGGGAAACTCTGAGTCACTACAAGAGGGTGAGGTGTTAACGAATGATGATAACATCCAAAGTATTGGAAAAAAAATCCATAAATATTATAGTTACCTTACTTTTTTTTTTTTGACAACACAGGAAAATAAAAGAAACACAAAAGATTTACGGGTCTAAGGGAAACTCTGAGTCACTACAAGAGGGTGAGGTGTTAACGAATGATGATAACATCCAAAGTATTGGAAAAAAAATCCATAAATATTATAGTTACCTTACTTTTTTTTTTTTGACAACACAGGAAAATAAAAGAAACACAAAAGATTTACGGGTCTAAGGGAAACTCTGAGTCACTACAAGAGGGTGAGGTGTTAACGAATGATGATAACATCCAAAGTATTGGAAAAAAAATCCATAAATATTATAGTTACCTTACTTTTTTTTTTTTGACAACACAGGAAAATAAAAGAAACACAAAAGATTTACGGGTCTAAGGGAAACTCTGAGTCACTACAAGAGGGTGAGGTGTTAACGAATGATGATAACACTTTCCTTTCTCTAGCTGCGCGAGCAAGATAGTCTGCAGTAGTGCTCCAGTTTCTTCTCCGATGAACGACTTTGAACCGTGGATAAGCAATTCTCATATGATGAATCTCTGCTAATTCCGCTATAAAGACCGGCCAATCCTCCGGGTTATGCAAGAGTGTGAAAAATTCTGTGGAATCATTGATAAAGAGATTACACTCCCTTCCAAATGATATTAGACATTTAAGCGCCCACATGAAATTCAGTATGTAAAGGTGATTTACCACTCCTGACCCCCGCACTACCATACATGATGGATCCGGTTTCAAGTTGTGGTAAATAGCATCCTATACCGCAGATTGTATCCCCCGATTTCACAAGACCATCAAAACTACACCAAACTACCGCATTTGGAATGGTCCGCTGTAAAGGCCCCCTTTCTATACCTTGTGAGGATCTCCTAGTGTCCACATCCAAATTAGCTGATAGCCAAATTTCTGCCTCACTTGATGCTAGATCTATAATATCCGTTTGACACCAATCTTGATTATGAAAGCATTTCGCATTCCTTGCGTTCCAAATATACCATATTAACCGGAACTCCGCCTGATAGCTTAGATTCCCAACACCCGCAAGTAAGAAATTAATATTCTCTATCAGTTTATCCGAAGGAAATACTCATGCGGGGTTGGGATTTGGGATAGAGCCCAGCACTGCAAAGCAGGGGGACATGTGAACAGAGCGTGGTTGATAGTCTCTCGGTCCTCTCCACAACGGGCGCATGCATTATCCGCCTGCAAATTTCATCGTAGTAACCGGTCATTTACAGTAATGGCACCTGATATCGCTTGCCAGATAAAATGTTTTAGCTTCGAAGGAGCAGGGATTTTCCACACCTCCACACACAACGGAGCTGTTGAAGGCAAAGCTATCCAATCTGAAGAAGATTTATTCTGCAAAGATAAAGCTAATTCGTATCCAGACTTAACCGCGTAGTCGCCCGATTTCGTAAAGTGCCAACATACCCTATCCTGAATTAGCAGGGAGGGACGAATCGCTACAATAGCGGGTATATCCTCATGTCGAACCAGTTCATAGAGAAGTGGTAAGTTTCACTTGTTTGTGTTTGGGACCATTAAATATGATACCTGCAACTCCGGAGGAGTACCCAGAAGGCGGCTCTGAGGAGGACGTGGAACATCCCCTGCCAGCCATGAGTCCTGCCAGCCATGAGTCCTGCCAGACCTTGGTGTGACACCCAAAGCCAATGATATTACACAGACCTTTTTGGAGTAGCCAACGATACCGTTGTAACGCATGTCATTATCCAATGCACCCAGGTGTCTGAAAAACCCAATTTACATAACATGGAACTTAGAAAGCTCCACTCCACTCGATCGTAGTTACCTTACTAAAAACCTACTTTTTCTACCTAAAATTCTAACTATCCGATCAAAATTACATATATAGTCATATATATAAGAATTTTTTAGTTGAAATGTTAAGTTGTTCTTATGTAAGGTTTCTCAAAACATTTAATTTAACGAGAAATGTGGTTTGACAAAAAAAAGAATTGTATCAATTACTACTCTTAATTTATTATTTTAAATTGAAATTATTTGGTTCAAGTTCTATATAGTTAGTACTCAAATTAGTCGGAAATGAACTTTGAAATTTTAGTTCTCAAGTTTCAAACTTAAATTGATTGAGATTTAAAGCGAATCTTGCAAAATCAAAACCATATTTGAATCCAAGAGAACAATATCAACAAATATCAATGGCTTTTATTTGATTTGGTATAATTCATTATCAGATCTGAAATTTTAAAGAGACTTTACAGACATATACATTTGTGTTTTTATTTTACTTTTGATTTGGGATCTTCGTTTTAAGAGCTTCGATTTGATATATAATCTGTTATAATTTATGAGTAAACTATGATAAATTAAAATGATATAGTTATACCTAATTATACCAGTTATACCAGATGCTATAGTTATATCCATTTTAATGAAAATTAAATTTGTTACAATTTGACTTTGAAATTGTAGCTCTCAAATCTAATAATTAAATTAACAGAGTTATAAATTGAATCTTGAAAAACTGATACTATAATTAAACTCATGAGACCAACATTAACAAAGCCCAATGGTTTTTATTCGTGTTTTGGATAGTTCATTTTTGGAACTGAAATTTAAAAGAGACTTTACGAATACATAAATTAGTGTTTTGAAATTTCGGTTGTATATTTGGAATCCCCGTTGCGAGGGCTTCGATTTGATATATAATTTTACATAGATTATAAAAAAATATTATTTGGTAAATAACAAACTTCAAAGCTTTATAGAAGGTGATGGAAGAAGACGATGGTGGAAGGATAAAACCGGAAGTTAACAATTTCATTAACAGAAAAAGGGCAAGTTGATTAAAAATGGACAAGGTTGAATTTTTTTAACTCGTTATGGATAATTGAGAATTTGACCCATATCGGTTGTTATCTGCATATTTTACTCGATTTTTTTATTATCATTTGCTGTTTGTGTTTTAATTTCGTACTGGCTATTTAGAATTCATAGTTCCAGTATTTTATGCAAACTGTTAAAGTAATAATCAGAACTCAACTGCTTTGTTGAAGTAGAACAACAGATGTAAACATAATACTATAAACATAACTCAGTGGTAATTGAAACTGAAGGCAGCCATAACTTTTAACTTTTAACTCAGTCGTAATTGAAACTGGAACTGAAACTGAAGGCAGCCATAACGACAATTGGAGTGCTCGAAACCTCGACTAATTTCATATTGTTTTCCGCTGAAATTAGTCGAGATTTCGAGCATTCCAATTGCCGTCCCTCTATGTAGTAGTCTTAAAACTATACGAACAAAATTACTCTCAAAGTACATAACTCAGAAATACATAAAGATAAACAAGGCCTTTAGTAGGATAACTTAGCTGTAACGTTCGTTTACTACTATTTCCTCTTTTAATTTGTTCACAAATTCACAAACTCTCTTTTTCAATTTTCCTCAGAAAAAAGGACCCATGAAATCTTTTTTCGGATAAACTTTTGATTACCCAACAGAATGATAAATAATAACTCAACCGTTAACATAAATAGTTTGGCGTGTTACGTTTTATTGTAATTTAAAGTAGTCTCTCTCTCTCTCTATATATATATATATATCTCTATCTATTTCTCTGATTATTTGCAAACAACTTCTCTCTTTTAATTTATCTCTGGTTTTCCTCTCTTCTCTTCCCCTTTCTCTTATCTTAATCTAACGCTTTTGATATTCCTCACAAAAAGCATGCATGCAATCTTATCTTTTACGATTTCCATATTGCAAACAAACAGTACGCATGCAATTCGCTTCCCTCCTGCTTATCCTATGCAACCACCAAAGATGCAGCAAACCTTCAAATGTTTTTTTGTAACATTGGCTGCTTATGTTCTGGTATATTGTCCTTATTTTGCTCTATGGGCTTTTGCTTGTTATACCCCACTATTTTTCTATTTCCTTTGCGGTTACTAAAGAAGTATCCATTGGTAGTTGGCGTTATTTGAGTTATTGAGTACCACATGAAGGACATCGAAAAGAAGAACTAAGAAGCTCATGAATTGTCGGGGGAAGGAATACAGTTCTTGTTAATCTATCTTCTTTTTATTTGTTATGCTGTAAATTTAATTTAGCTTATAAATGTTCGAAGTTATATTTTCTAGATGATGTCTACTGTGTCATACTCCCTACGTTTTTATTTGATTAAATTTCGCACATAATAAGAAAATAATCAATTTTGATTAATACATTTTCTTGATAAAATATACACTTTCCCATATAAATGAACCAATAATAATCGTCTTGTCATAGCTTCCTAATACTCTGACATAATAAGCATAGGGTTTGACCTCGAAAACGTATTATCCCATCATAGCTGCGTAGTACTAGTAAGACATCATTTGTCTCAGCTATAACAATTACCCGATTTCAACAATTTTTAGCTTGTAATATGGAACATAATAAATATAGGGTTTGACCTCGAAAACGTATTATCCCATCATAGCTGCATAGTACTACTAGTAAGACATCATAGCTCGTAATATGGAAATTAAAAATAAAGCGGCTCATTTATCACTTCGGAATGCATTAGTTGATCATATATAGGAGCAATTTTGTGTGTTTAATGTTTTATGTAAGTTTATAACATAATATAATGTTTTGTTAAATAATATTGATAGTAATATAATATAATCTATATGTTTTAGTTGCTTAAAATAATTAAAATTACAAGGACTATCTTGCAAAATGCTAATTTTCATAACTTTAATTTTAAGGTTTCTTTTTGGAGCTAAACCTGAAAAACCTCAAATTTGAGATTGAAGGAACCTCAAATTTGAGGTTCCTTTTTGGCTAATATATGAAAATGCTCCCTTATTGTTTATCATTCGGCTGATATATTATTGTTGTCTTACACAGTTATAAAGGATACGGCTAAGTTACTTTTATTGAATGCCTGAGTTATAAAATTTTAAATTACACGACACAGCTGAGTAACAAAGATTATTGTTTACAGGAAGCTGAGTTGTTATGCGTTTTTACTTTTACNTACTTTTACGACTTGGTTATTTTTCCAGAACGGCTGAGTTATGTTACATAAACGCAAAGTTATTATTACAATACATGACTACTGCAAGACGTAAATTAGTAGTAGGAAAACATGATTGAGTATAAAGATTAAAGATTACTCATATACTGCTCTACTGAATCAGAACAACGGATTTACAGCATAACATGAAAGTCACCGCATTATAACAGATTTACGCCCACACACAGCTGGCCTGTATATTGTTCAATTTCAAAATCAGGTATGTCTTCCACATGAGAGTCACTACATTGTCACGTATGTGGAATATTAGATTCTACACCCCAGCATACGGGGCGGTACTATGATCGGCAATCACAATCTGTCCTCCCAAAGGTTTAGACCAATCTTGTCCATCAGTCAAATTATTCTCCTGTCCATCTAACCCATGTTTTTCGGTATCATCGTTTCCTTCCAAACCATCCTCCATCGTACGAGATGGACCTAGAACATCCGAGTTCATGTCCCGCCTCCCAGCTGCATCAAATGAATTTAAGAGATCCATATGTCCACCACATAAAGACGGTTCTCCGTTATACATTCGACTAAACGAGCAAGGATCCGATTATGTGGGGTACTCCGATTTTATCAATTCCGTCATATAGTCAAAGTCGTAAATTGGAGAATCATGGTCAGTCCCCTGCGCACCAGAATTGTCCAATACTCGTTGACCGTCTATATACGTCTTCAATTCGATTCACCTGTTTCAGAAACTCGACTTCATCAGACGTACTCTCATACCCTCCTGTTGGCGACTCTGACATTCCCCTTTCTTCTGTATTTGTTCGTTCTGCAGCTTCCTCACCGATTTGTGAATCATCCTTTGCCATGGTAGTTTGTGGTAGTTTTGCAATTTAAAACTTCTTTTTATGGTGTTTCTAGGAATTTCTCATTCTTTCTTTCACTTCATATTAATTATTACACAATAATATTTCAAAAATGTGAATAAGGGAATTCAAGATATATATAGTTTACGTGTTCATACACAACTGAAAATCTGATGGTTCGGTATTGCGAGATGAAAAACCTATGTTATTACTCTAGTTCGTTTTCTTTATGATGGCAACCTTATAGCACCAAATCAAACTCCTGATTCGGTTTCCTTTCTCTCCTTAAACTTTTTAAAGTATTTAGGGATTTTAGCTTATTAATTGAGAAATGAAGGTTTAATTATTTGTGTTATAAAGTTGATGATGGAGGATGGAGACGAAAGTTGCGTGTTCATGGAGATGATCGGTGGCGGTCGTTTTGTCACCTGAATTTGTATAGCTGATTTTTTTTTTAAATGCAGACTTTGGGATTGTATCGCTGATATTTATTTAAATGCAGACTTATTTTCATTTACGGCTGCTTATTTAATTGGTTTATTGCAAACTTTTGTTCCCAATATATTGCAAATGTGCAAATGGCTAAGTTATTGTTTATCATTCGGCTGGGTTATTATTGCTTAAAAATAAACGTAATGGCTAAGTGATTTTTATTGGGTGCACAAAAAAATTTATTTTTATTGTGTGCATGAGTCATAAAATTCAAAATATACGAAACAGACTGAATGCATACTGTTTGTGCGCATATTAATAAATGTATGTATTCACTTTATAAAATCATAAGAGCTATTGAGATGTATGTTGAGAATTAATATACAATGTACTCTAAGTAACTCATTAAGAGTCTTAACTCACTTATATACAGAGTATTTCGTAGTAAACAATAAACAACAATCCCTAAACCCTAAATGGGTTAAAGAGAGAACAATTATTATTATTTATTTTTTATACAAATGATATCCAAAATAAAGGTACCGAGGGTAAACGCAGCTATGATATTTTCTTACGCAGCTCTGATGTGATATTACGGGTGAAATGATGATTTTAACTCTTTGTTTCGAAAGGGGTTATCGTTTAACTAATAGTTAAATGTAATCTAACTAATTCTTTTCAGAGTTTAAACCCTAAACACTAAACATTATACATTAAACCCTTACTCAGTCGTAACTTAGTCATAGCACAGTAAAAATCATAACTTAATCATATTGTCTATAACATAACTCTGACATAAGTATAAAAACTCAGTTGTTTATTTAGATAACTCAGATATCATGAACACACATTAACTCATATATTAGTTATGTATAATACGGATAAGTAATGCCGCTTGTAATATTGAGAAATTTTCATAACCAAGATCAAACTGATAGGCTTTGCGACTTTACGTTACCTCTAGTAGGGTTTGCTTGTAAAAGCTACTAATTTGTACATGAATAAAGGTTTGATTGACGTTTTTCATTTATAATTCTTAAGTTTATTAAAGGGATCTCTTTATTAAATAAAAAAGGTTTTTTAAAAATTTCATTACGATTTCAGTTACCGAGGTAAGAATAACT
>OVBE01013198.1:0-12875 GCA_900406425.1 Iberis pinnata
CTGAGTATGAGCGTTAGGGGCATCATTCTCTCCTATGGTTCGTGCACCACCATTGTTATTGGGGTTATCCATCTCGAATTCCAAGCGGCGAATATGGGCTGGACGTTTTTGATGACGACGTTCTCTTGCGTCCTGACGTTCAAGTGCGCGAATATCCTCAACTATCGGAATGAGATTTTTGGTTCCTCTACTTCTCAGGTGCATACACATGAAGATGCACAAACAAGAAAGGTAGAGAAGTTAGCAAAGTAAAGAAAATTGGGCTTAGTCCCAAAAAAATTAAAAGAACTAATTGTCAATCGAAATCCGGAAATGGCAACGGCGCCAATTTGATAAACAGGTTTTTAGCCTATCTAGCAAGTAATCCTAACTACTTGACTTTCGATGTAGTATTTAGGTGTCAAATTCCAATTCTAGATGCAATTCACTAATTAGTTCTTAAGAGAATTCTGTTTAGTTTAAACGATTAAAAGTTTGATTGTGATTATCGATTAAAACGAAGATTAAATGTAAAACGAAGATTACTATAATAAAAAGACTTAAAAAACAGGTTAAAGCAATGACTCGGGTGATCAATGACTCTCTAGATGCTCTATACTAACAGCTAACTGCTAATCCTTGGTCTAAGATTCCCAAACTTAGACTAATCCACTCTCGTGGTACTAATCCTTTTCCTAATCATGCGACTAATACAATCTCTTGACTAATCCACAAGAATAAGAAACATTAAGTTCTAATATATATTCAACCACTAAACTAACTAACACAATGTCTTGGATAGGCCTCATTTAGCATACAAAGATTCATTCAGGCATTTTATCGAACACCTTTCGGGCGATAATTTTCCTATGATCTAGGTTCAATTGATCAGGTTAAACATAGCATTAAAAACATCTATTGTATGAAGATTTTAAGATTGAAACACCTAAACATATAGATTCGTCATCAAATCACCCTAATCTACTCAACCCATTTGCTTAATGGAAACTACTCAGAAACCATGGAGAAAACACAGATTCTCATATTAGAATTATGTTTTCCCATGGTAGAAACCGAAATCGAAGAGATTAGATATGCAATTGAAAACTAAAAATCAAATTGATAAAAGAAGATAGAACAAAGGTTTACAGAGAAGTTTCAGAATAAAAACTAGAATGACTTAGGTTTCTTTCTCACAAGCGTTTATAAACAAAGTCTGATTTTTTCACTTTTTAAACCCGATATCGGCCGGTCCAACCGGTACGATTGGCCGAAATTGGTATCGGTCAGTCTCAGCCGGTACGACTTGATCGGTACACCTGTACCGGGCCAGGTGTACCGATTGCTTCTGCCCGGTATCGATTCCATGCATCTTGTATCGATATGCCTCCAGCCGTACGCCTCAACCGGTACGGTTGTATCGGTTGGAGGGTACCGGTTCTATGCTTTCTGTCCGGTACCGGTCCTTGTTGACCGGTACATGTGACTGGTATGAGCTCCGGTTTGACTTCTTAAACTCCTTTTTGACTTATTTTCTCCCAGTTTTGACTCGGTTAAGCTCCATCATCTTTAGGTACCTGAAATATGCAAAAGAATGCAAAATGCAACCTAAACTACCCTAAATGCAAATGAAACTAATCGAAATAAGAATTAAATCGATGTCTAAAGTTGATAAAAACGCAATACATCAGCATGCACATGTTTTTCCCACATGGAAATATCTTCCAAAAAAAAAAAAACTTGAAGCTACTATGTTTCATGAGAAGTAACATTTGCAAGGCACCCCCACACTTTGAGGTATTTGTATGATGGTACCATACCTTTCCAAAGTTGAGTATACTACTCGTAGTAAGCAAAACTTTCCCCCACATTGACTGGGGTACATATGATTATTGCAATATTTCATTCATCAAATTATTATTTATTTTTTTAGAGTGCGGTTTCTAACTCACACCTTTTCGAGCCCGTGTTTGACTTGCACCTCTTCGAGGCCGTCTACGACTTGCTCCTTTTTGAGGCTGTATTGGACTCGCACCTCTTCAAGCCTGTGTACGACTCGCACCTCTTCGAGCCTATATTGGACTCGTACCTCTTCGAGCCCGTGTGCGACTCACACCTCTTTGAGCCCATATGCGACTCGCACCTTTTCGAGGCCGTATGCGACTCACACCTTTTCGAGCCCGTGTGCGAATTGCACCTCTTGGAGCCTGTATGCGACTCCCACCTCTTCGATGTCGTATGCGTCTTGTACTTCTTCAAGGTCGTATTTGACTCGCAACTCTTCGAGGTCGTATTTGGTTTGCACCCTTGGACTCGTCTTTGGTTTGCACCCTTGGACTCGTCCTTGGTTCACACCCTTTCGGACCCATCCTTGGTTCGCACCCTTTCGGACCCGTCCTTGGTATGCACCCTTTCGGACCCATCCTTGGTTTGCACCCTTTCGGACTCGTCCTCGGTTTGCACCCTTTCAAACTCATCCTTGGTCCGCACCCTTTCGGACCCGTCCTTGGTTCGCACCCTTTCAGACTCGTCCTTAGGTTGCACCTTTTCAGACCCGTCCTCGGTTTACACCCTTTCAGATTCGTCCTTGGTTCACATCCTTTCAGAGTCATCCTTAGATTGCACCCTTTCAATTTGTCCATGGAATTTTTCAGTATTCTCGGTTTTCATCGCAACATCGAAAAACTATCTGTAATTGATCGCAGAAACGTTTTAAAATGATCGCGAACCGATAAAACGTTTTAAACTGTTAAAACCGAAATCCGATATAAAGCGGTAGCTATAGAGCGGATTTTTTAGAATTAAGATTGTAAGAACCGTAAAACCGGATTTAGTTATAAACCAAGTTTAAAATGTTTAAAATCTTAAATCGAACGGAGTCGAGTCGAAAATCTTTCCTTAATTCTAAAAATTTCCCGTAGTAAGACGATTTACCGCAATTTAAGAATTCAGAATACAACCGTTCCACGTCTTTATTAAGTCTTACTCTTAATAAAGCCTATCGACCTTAATCTTTATGAATACTCCCGAGACTTTGTAAACGGGGTATTATTGGAACAACTTTTGAAGACAACTTTTGAAGATTTTTATTTGTATTTATTTTGTTCTCTTTATTCAATATTGAAAACCAATTGTTTTCTAATAATTGATTGAGAAAAGGAAGGATGAAAAAAGAATGTGGAGGTCCCTATTTATAGGAGATGAAAATGTGTCATGTGAAAGGATGTAACCTTTGGTCAAGACAACTTTTCACATGAAAGGATGTGACCTTTGGTGAAAAGACACCTTTTCACATGAAAGGATGTGACATTTGGTGAAAAGACACACCCATTCGTTGCACCTTTTCAGTTGGTGCCCATTCGGCCAACGGTTGCAACTATTCGCTTGGTGACCTTTCACCTGTAAGCTACTTCACTCTAGTTCACTAAGCTTGAGTGTTAGCTGACCAGTCCACCCAGCTAGGTTAGTACTCATTCAGCTCGTTGAGCTTGGTTGAACTATCTTTTTACTCACCTAGCTGAATTAGCTAGTCTTTCCAGCTAGTTTAGCTCACTTAGCTACTCATCTAGCTGAGCTAGCTAGTCTTTCCAACTAGTTCAGCTTACTTAGTTGTCTAATTTCTCATTCAAATTTACTTCAATTTTGACAAAAATCAATTTGTCAAAATGAGTTCCAACACTTCACGTAATACCAAAAAATGCTAGAGATTTGTATTGAAACCCACTTGCAACGCCAACAGTTAGAGATCTGGCTACTGTCAAAACCAGTCCATCGTCGTCAAGCTGTTGCATGGAGTCTACGGAAATCTCCGATTTCTCTGAGAAAAGAAAGCGATGAGATTCCAACACCGAAGGATCTTCGATGATCGACCGTCAAAATGAAGCACGAGACAAATTATCAGATTTCATGTCGAGGCAAGGTTTGAAGATGTTGAGTCCATGGTCTGCGATATAGGATATCTCACCAGCGTAAGCCTCTAATCCAATATCCTGTAGACAAAAGAAAAAACATATTATATCCACAGAAAAAGAAAAAAAAAGAAACTATATGTACAAACGAACGGTGCCGATGCCGATGCGAGGCCGACCACCATCGCCAACAGAAATGGGAGGAAAGAAGAGTCGCTTGGAACCTCCAGAGAAGTTGGAGAATTTGTAGAGCCTCTAACAGAAATGACATTTGGAGAATTTTAATCACATCTTTCATGCAATATGTTATTATAGGCACACATTTATTTATTTTTAATCAAATGAACTATAACTGTGTATACTAGAGCATAAATATGTTGTTACCTGTTTTTAATCGCATGCACTATAATTGTTTTTTGTTTATATATCCATCAGACGTCGTTGATGTGGCATTGCACAGACAATATGAAAAATACAATCCTTATATATTGGGGTGCCATGATGGACTACCCGATCCAAACTAATTTAGTTTAATAGGTGGATACAATTTATCCATTTATTTTATGGATTAAAATTTATGTGCTCAAACTCAATAATATTTAACAAATTGGCTAAATAGATTATATAAGTTACCCATATATATATATATAATAAATAATACAATTAAAAGTACTATATAAATTGAAGTCTTATGGTCCAAAAAAGTCTAGTAAAAATGTTCAAATAGAAAAATAAGTGGATGTTTAAATACAAAATATAATTATAAAACCAAATAATCAAGACCTCGTTCAAAATAAGAGTTGAGTCCGATATTTTGTTTAGAATATGAGAACCAATGCTGAAAGAAGCTACAATTGTTATGGGAATGTTAATTATATCATATGTCATAAATAATAAAGCACCAAAATGATGTTGGTTTCCAATACTGCAAAAAAGACATATGAGAATGTTGAGTATATCATATGTCATATACTTATAAAAGAGTGAAAATCCTAATAAGGAATATTTCATTTTTAAATATATATTATTACAAATTTATTATTTTTAAGTTTTGACTATAAATTATGGATGCCATAAGTACTCGTGGGTTTAATGGGTTAAACCATAAAACACATAAACCTATTAGGTTAAACCCATAAAACCTAATTATTTATATGAGTTATAAAACTTAACCTGAAACCACTAAAATTATAGGTAAACTGAATCAATCCATAAGTTCTAACCCATTTTGACACTCCTATTTTTATTTATATATATTCAGATAATTTTGGCAAGTATTTTTTATCTTTAATCTACGTGCGCTTCATACCTAGGCTAAGCAACTGATTAAAGGGCTTATACTAGAGTTAAGCGGCAAATTGTTCATGCCATCATCGCTTATTAACATCAAACTTGAATCTTCTAGATACCACTAAACATTTTTCTTTCACGTATTGTTTTCTCTTCTGATGTAATATAAACGCTTAGTTTTTATGTTTTAGTTTGAATTTTTTTGTTTCGCATTCTTAATTTTTGAAAATTTTGTTTGATTTTACGGTGAATGTTATTTGTCTCTGATTTTGTCTAATATCTATAAAAAGGATGTTTATTAATTCTTTATCTCTATTTTGTCTTTGACTAATGTCAGATTTGGCATAGACTCAATGTCCACAAGTTTGTCCGAGCTGCATGGCAAGGCAATTTCATGAGTCCATGAAGGAGCTAAAAACATGTTCCTAAGGACAAAATGATCAGTGGTGGCAAACTTTTTATGGTACATATTTGTTTTCCCTAACTTAATTAGTTTTTTCATTTATCGTGTAACTGATTTTGCTAACTTACAACTACTAATGTCTTATTTTATTTTGTATCAAAACTGATAATATCTTATTTTATTTGAGTCTACAATCTATACTAAAGTGAGACACAAACAACCATCTATTAATGCATCAACAAGGAAAAGAGGGAGGTTCAGTTACCTAAAAACATTATCGTCATATAATAGACCTATCTGTTAGGGTATTGGCAAGAAAATCAGCTAAAAAGAAGAGCAAGCGAGCTGTTGAATCCCCAAAATCTGATCCACGAAGAAAATAGATGCATGTACTTAAAATTTTCAAAGGCAGAGTATGTCAGTGTTCTACTATTTTATTCATATTAGTATATAGTCCGACATATTTTCACTTATCATTTTTTGATAAAATGTGAATATCATATAAATATGAAAAAGGGATACAAAGTTCCTAAATAGTTTACTTACCAAAAAAGATAAAAAAACAAGAAACTATACAATCATTCAATTATCATTAGCAATCATTGATCATCAGTTTGCAGAAGCTAATACAACTATCTTTCCATTAAAGAGTTAAATTTCCTCCTAGACCTTCTTGCCGTGATTATATTCCTAACTTCTTTGTCGATTTGGACAAAGATCCTAGCGCTTGGAATCAATTACCCATTGTGAAGTGCATTGTTCCTCTGTCTCCAGGCTGCATATATAACAGATTGGAATACAATTTTCCGCAGCAAAAAGGGAGCCGTGGTGGAGGAGTGTGCCGTCCAAGTCATCAAAGACCTCCACCCATGGAAAATTGCTGGGTACAGTTTTAGTCTTCTTAAGATTTGTAACCAAACTGAAGTCGTGAAGGGGCATGAGATGAATAAATGATCCCTTGTTTCTTCATATTGTGAGCAGAGGCAACAATTTGGATCAATGTTCATTCCCCATCTAAGTAGCATGTCTTTTGATGGAAGGCGGTCTAAGTTTGTTGCCCATGCCGTGAACGCATGCCTTGGGATGTGTCCTTTGTACCATATTAGTGGTGCCCATTGCTTCTTGGTTGATCGTGGTCGAAGGCCTTCCCACGTTTGCTTTGCTGAGTAGATTGTGGACTTTGTGTTCTTGCAACACCAATTGAAAGAATCAGGCTGTCATTTGGTAAAGGGAGTGATATAGTAGAGAGATAGCAGTGTAGGGACACTTCCCTATCCGAACCAGGAGCTGGAAAGATCCACCCTTGCGTTGTACAAGCATCAACAACAGTGGCTTTACGGTGAATCCGGAGAGCAGATGGTCCAGAGGGACCCAAATAATCGATTAGGTTCCCTAGAGGTGTCCAACTGTCCGACCAAAATTTGGCTGTCTCCCCATTATGAATGTTGCATTTAATAAATTGATGCGCAAGTGGTCTAAGATTTAGGATAGATGTCCATGTCCATGAATGTGAGGCCTTTGCTTTGAGATCCCAGAAGGAGGAATGACATGCCACCTAGAGAGATGAGGAGTTGGAGAAGAAAGCCCAACAACTTCTAAGCCTCAAAACTTGGTTCCAGATTGTGAGTCTTCTCAGACCAAGCCCACCTTCAGATTTGGGCAGACATACCCGAGCCCATGACACCTTAGTTGAGTGTTTCCCATCGATATGCCCAACCAAAAGAAAGATCGAACATAGTCCTTCCATCCTTTTAATACAACATGTGGGTAAAGTGAAACACATACACCAAAAGTTCATGATTTCCCCTATCACCGTAGAGAGGAGCTGTAATCTTCCTGCAAAAGATAATGCCTTTGACGCCCACATATTGAATTTAGCTTTTAAAAATTCAATTAGAGGTGAGTATTCAGCCACTTTTAGCTTTCTACTCATCAAAGGAAGACCCAAGTATCTAATCGGGAGGGAGCCAACGTTGAATCCGAGGCTTCTAAGTTCCGCGGATTCATGTTGGCTAAGACCAACATAGAATAATTTAGTCTTGTCCTTGTTCATATGTAAGCCTGTCCAAGATGAGAAAAGGCCAGTAATATCTAAAATTCCTTGTAGAGAGGTTAGAGTTCCATCAAAAAATATCATAACATCATCTGCAAAAAGGAGATGAGAGATCTCAAGTTCGCGAATCTTGGGATGATATCCAATCTGTCTTGTGCGATAAGCTGAGTTGAGTAGACCTGTGAGAACTTCATAGACTAAGATGAAGAGTTAAGGGGATATGGGGTCTCCCTGTCTAAGCCCCTTACCACTATGAAAATAATTTCCAAGATGCCCATTTAGAGAAATACAGAAAGTTGCTGTTGTTATGCACGATTTAATCCATGAGACATATTTGGATGGGAACCCAATGGAGGATAGGAGTTTCAAAACAAAATACTAATTAACAATGTCAAAAGGCTTTCTTAAGATCAATGTTGAGAAGTGCTTGTTTTGATATGTTGCGTCTTCCATAACCTTGGATAATTTATGTAGCTAATTGGACATTCTCTGCAAGGAGACAACCTGGAAGGAACACAGTTTGGCAGTGAGAAACAACTGATGGCAGTATCTTCTTTAGTCTAGAAGCAAGCAGCCTAGCAATAACTTTATAGACAGTGTTAAGGCAAGAGATTGGACGAAATTCAGAAGGAGTGGCTGCGTTCAGATATTTTAGACTGAGTACTAGTGTTGCTGTGTTCCACTGCTTGAGGATTGTACCCCAATGAAAGAATTCTTGGATTGCAGATGTAACCTCTACACCAATAAACTCCCAAAAGGCAATGAAGAATTCAACCGAGTATCCATGCAGCCTGCATGTTTTGTTTCTTGGAAGAGAGAAGAAACAATTTTTGATCTCCAAGTCTGTAAAATTTGATTCTAGAAACTGTTTTTGATCCTGGTTGCATTGGAAAGGGACAAGATGATGAAGATCAAAAACTTCAACAGGGCAAGTGTCATCATTTGGTCCTAAAAGAGATAAAAAATACTGGAGACATAGTTGATGCATTTGGGGGTTAGTTTCCAGTTTATTCCCACTATCATCAAGCAAGAAATGAACTTTGTTTCAAGCGGCTTGTGAGGCTGCCACCCTATGAAAGTATCTTGAATTCGCATCGCCCTCCTTTAACTAGTTGATACGCGACTTTTGAAGTAGAAACAATTCTTCTGCCCTTACAAGCGTTTTCCACTTGTTATTTTCCTGGGTTTCTCGAGCTAATAAATGTGAAGTTGGATTTTTTAGAATCTCCTGCTGAATATTGTCCAACACTTCCTTTGCTTCATTTGTTCTTTTCTGAACATCTGAGAAATTGTCTCTGTTGAAGTGTCTTATGATTGGCTTTAAGTGCTTAAGCTTTTTTGGGAGCCGTAACATTGCTGATCCAGTTGGGTTTAGAGAAAACCAGTGTTGTACGATTAAAGTTCGAAAGCCCTATGACTGAAGCAGAAAGTTATTTAGCTTGAATGGCAGATGTGATCTTTGATGGTCTGGTGCTAGGGAGATTGAAGCTGGGGAATGATCTGAGAATTTTGGAGGTCCAAAGAATCCCGTGGCATAAGGGAACAGTAGAGACCAGTCTTCATTTAATAAGATGTGATCCAGTTTTTTTGCAATAGGTTGAGCTTCTCTTTTATTCCACCAGGTGAACAATGTACCTCTAAATGATAAATCTTGAAGTAATGAGCTAAACAAGCAGTTACTGAGACCTCTCATCCCCCTATATGAGTTCTGATTTTTGCGTGATGAGTGTTCAGTTGGAGAGATGATTTGATTAAAGTCTCAGAGGACTCCCCAAGATTTTCCTTGAAGGATATTCGAGTGGGATATTGTCAAGAGCTCCTGCCATAAAGTCCTTCGATTTTCTTCATTATTTGAGGCATAGAAAAAGAGACGATGAAGTAGGCTAGATTAGATGGTAGCTTAACTTCACAAGTGATCATTTGAAGTGACTTTTGAATGATTGCAATATTTACCGAAGGGTGCCAAACCACCCAAATTTTACCAAGAGGTGAAAAAGTGTAGTTTTCTTCAAAAAACAAACCCGGTAGAACTCCATTTATGAATTTCTTTTGCTTTAGTTGACTAACATGAGTTTCTAAGAGACTATCCAAAAGAGGCTTGTGGACTTTTGCCCATTTTTTAAGACCGGCGCGGTGGGTTGATATATTAAATCTGCGCACATTCCAACAAAAAAATGTCACAACACATCATTATCAGTTGAGTGAGAGGCTTGTGCCTCTGCCATTTGCACGTCTCTGCTGTCTTATAGACATGACCAGAGTAAAAGGTGGCTCTTCAACAGTGATAGTAGGATTTTCGGTCATAAAGGGTATCAATTACCCACCATTGTAGTATAGATGGGTTATCAATCCAAATGGGAGGGGACTAACAATCAAGATGCAATGGATAATTCAAAGTCAAGCTAAGCAGTAAAAAGGGTGTTTTACTAATAGGTCTTAAGTGCAGTGAACATGCTGGAAGTAAAGTGCGGTAACAGAAAAATAAGCATAGAAGACTAAGATGCAAAAACAGAGTAAAAGCAGAAAGAGTGAAAGATGTAAACAATGTGAAGCAACTCCTGAGGACTAAGGGTAATCAACCAGAGATCCGTCCCAATCTACCTAAACACCTAACATACCTCAAACAATCATGTAAGCTATCCATAGACAATAGGTTCATATGCAACCAAGTCCAATCTCTTGATAAATAGAATCAACCTAAGCAATCACCATACCTAACTCCCGTTAGCGGTACACTACCTAGAAGGCATTAAGCAACAACCTACCAAAGCCAAAAAGCCTCCTAAAACTCTAACGTGTTAGGCTGAAAGCATCTAAGCGTCAGGTAAGGGTTAGCTAATCTTTGAAATCACCCAGTTCCAGACATCTTCAATAAATCACAGTGAAGTGTTGAAGAGCCTAAATACGGGTTTTCAATTCTGGGTCAGGAAGAAATACAATCAGCATTACGTGCAGGTGAAACATAAGGGATTTATAACAAGCAAGCTTAAGTGCTAAGGTAAGATCAGGACATCACCCTTAGTCTACCCCGTCCTTAGGAACTTCAGGAACTACTCACTACTCATGGAAGTAAAAACAGAGAAAACAGAAATCATGACTTCAAAGCTAAACATGCGGATCTAAGGTTAAACATATGAAGAACAGTAAGAACAACAAGAACACAAACCCATAAACTAAGAACAACAATGAAACAGTAAAAACATAGATGAAGAACTAACTAAAACAGAAGATTAAAAGCTTAAAACGTAAATCAACATGTACCAGATAAACAACAACCTAAAGCTAAGCAAGAAAGTAAAGGAAAAACAGAAGATTAACTTGAAACTTAAAAGAAATCTGGTTTTTACACCTAAGAACATAAAGAATAACAAAGGAAAATGAAAACCTAAGACAAAACCTAAAAAGGAAAGAAAAACAAGACTTTTGCAAAAAGAGACTAATTAGGGCTTTTATAGTGTTCAGAGAAAAGTTCTAAATCGCACTAAAGACAAGAGCTTATGATTGTCTCCGATCTTGGGTCAGGTCCACTTCGGAATTGAGTTGGTCGGGTCGGAGTGTGTTTGACTTAGAGTTGGTAAGTGCGTGATCGATCTGAGTTGGGGACGCTTGAATGAGATCGATCCGGAAGTTGAGCTTGAGATCAAT
This sequence comes from Iberis pinnata, assembly GCA_900406425.1. Lineage (NCBI taxonomy): Eukaryota > Viridiplantae > Streptophyta > Magnoliopsida > Brassicales > Brassicaceae > Iberis > Iberis pinnata. Next base: position 11,279 of record OVBE01013198.1, read on the forward strand.
CCAGCTTGTTTGAGGCTTGAGTGAGATCGATCTGTTTTGAGCGCGGGATCGATCCATAAGCTTGGTGCGGGATCGATCTGGAACGTGTCCTGAGATCAATCTGGATCGATCCAGAAGTGAGCTGGGATCGATCCAGATGTTGCAGTTGGGATTGATCCAGAAGCTGCTTGGGATCGATCCAGGAGTGATGCAGGATCGATCCAGATAGGTGCTGGGATCTTTCCAGATAGGTGTTGGGATCGATCCAGATAGGTGTTGCGATCGATCCAGATAGGTGCTACGGGATCGATCCAGGATCGATGCAGGAGAGAGCTGAGATCGATCCAGGTAAGTGCTGCAGTCGATCCAAATTTAGTGCCAGTCCATTCCATGCTAAGTGTTGCTTCATTCCATCTTAACTGCTGTTTTTCTGAAATCTCACAAATCCTTCCCGAAAACCCCTGAAAGTCCTGAAAAATCTCCAAAATCCGTGCATACGCAAATTCTAATGCAAAAGTCCTAAAAATCACAAACTTACTAAAATCAACTTATAAATGTGATGTATGTACGCCTAAAGACCTTAAAATTGATGCTAAATTATATGTAAAAACCATGAAAATTTAGAGTCATCAACTCCACCAAACTAAATCCTTGCTTGCCCTCCAACAAGTAATTCAGAAGTCTGGGAAAGAGGTTTGAAAGTGGGAACTCATAACCAAAACATGCTGCACACACATGTAATATTAATGTCATGGTTACTAGTTCTAGAATGCAGTCCTAAGCTCATCGTACTTAAAAAATTTAGTTATACTCATCAAAGTTCATCACAGACAAATTCCAACTTCCACAATGCATTCAAATTTGTTTGTACCTTTAACATTCATTAAGTAGGAACCATGGATCAAGTCATGTGCCTTCAATGAATTTATTTGGTCAAGGACATGTTAAGGGGTAAAGATGACCCCTTCATGCAGTGGTTAGTAATTCATAACAAGGGTTCTCTCAAAAGGGAATGAGATTTAGCAAAAGGCTAAAGGTAAGAACACTTAGATGCATACAGAAATAGAACCCCATCTACCCAATGCTAATGAAACCTAAGTTTCCTAATTCTACCCAGTAAGGAGTCCTAGTTCTACCCTTTTGAAACTCAAAGTGATTATACCCATTCACATTCCCATTTTTCATCTTTTCTTTGTTACCCTTAGTAGAGACTTCTTTTTTAGATTCTGCACTAGCCATACTTCTTTTGCATATCAATGTTCCCCCAAACTTTCTACTAGCATGTTCTGATTCTTTTTTTCATTCCTCTCCTAAGGTTCTTTCTTAACACTTCCTTTTTTACCAACTACCAATACATTTTACATTTGTTTCTAGCCAAACCAACATTAAAAATCGAATCCCACTTAGTCCATTATAGTCCAAAAAGCATGGACTAGAACTACATGAGATCTTATTCCTGTCAGTTCGAACCTAACACGTCCTACCAAGCTCATTCCATAAAAGTCCTGTCACATAGTAGTAAATTTAGAGTTTGAAAGAAGGTAAGGTTCAAAGGTGGGGTTTCTACTTGGGTTAACAAGAGTGGTAAAAGGTAGAAGATAACTCAAATATGTATATG
>OVBE01013199.1:0-12874 GCA_900406425.1 Iberis pinnata
TATATATATATATATATATATATATATATATATATATATATAAAACCTCACAAATTAAGGGTTGTATCAAGATCAAGGGAAAATGCGTTCGATATGGGAGTCATTGCATCTTTTGCCGTCTTTTCAGTTAGTTCAAGTGCACCTGTGATGATAGAAGTCTCATCATTTGTTAGATCCCCACCTTTCCCAGCCTAATATAAAGAATTATGTACAAAATAAACTGTCAGTAAAGATGCCTGTGGCCTCAGCCACATTTGAAGACAGTACAAATTGAGTTTTCAGTAGCAAGCAATTGGCATATTCCTAAGTTAAGTGCATACCTCGTTTCCATGAAAATTCACAAATGTCTTCAGCTCTGCTCTCCGTAAAAGAACACCATGTCCTTTACCCAACATCCAATCAAGCACCTAAAGCAAAAATGTTTGTCAGAATAACAAAAACACACCCAAGATAAAAGACTTAGCCGAGCATTTCCAACAACACCAGAATTACTCTCTACCTTGCTGATTGGATATGAAATAGGGTAGAATAGTATAAGAAGAACACGGACAAAAGGAGCCATTATTGCTCCAACCTTCAGCCCATATCGAGTGCAAACTGCCTGTGGCATTATCTGCAGTTTTAAAGGGGAACCATGATCAAATTATTACAAATGAAGAAGTTGTATAACAAAATCGAAAAGACTTAGGAAAAAAACCTCTCCAAACACCAGTATAAGAGTGACTGACAGAACAATGGCAAGCCATGGAGGCACAATTTTATCCAAGAATATTGGGAGAGCCTTCAAATGAAAATGTGAAGATAGAGAGACATAAGAAGTCGAATAATTCAGTATGGAAAACAAAAAATATGTATTACCTCCATTGCCATAGAGTTTCCGATCAAAAGAGTACAGAGCAAAAGATGTTGATTCTTCACTACTGGAAATATTTTACCTACGAACAAATGTTTTTTCTTCTTCTTTTCAGTTGCTATGCGCAAGTTAAAACGAATATGACAGCAGAGCTAATTTTTCCGGACGCACATAATTCTATTCAAAGAGGGATCTATCGATCCCCTAATAACGATTTCCTTTTAAAATTTCACCCGAAAATACTAACCGGCGTTGATTCGATCCTGAGGACGGCCGGATTTGATGAGAACTTCGAGGTCGACTAAACCAAGAGACATGAGACCTAGAGTTAAACCTGCCATCAACCCAGCGAAAGCCACAAGAGCTATGATTATGACGACGTAGAGTGAGAAGGTGGTTCCGCAGCAAGGCACATCCGAAGCCATGATTTTAGGTAGTGCGTATCCGATTAAGAATCAACAAACGTTTATGTACATGAAAGGATCATGTGGAGAAAACGCACATTCATTCTCCTTCCCTTTTTTGGGTATTTGTTTAATATCGTTTTTAGGATCAAAGCGGATAATATTTGTCAAATATACCTTTTTAATTCGACTCGAGTCTACTTCTGTACTGAGTTTAATTCACGTTAACCCGTATGATAGTTCTAGCTTTGATGATCCAAAAGAAATAACCAATTTTGTGAACGGAGGACACATGGGTATTTTTATTTTTTTTATTTTTTCTCAAAAACACCATGTAATATTAATTCAGGATATGAACATTAACCTTTGAAACTAACCACCATGGAACTAGAAAGTTTACATGGGAAAATAAAGATTGTTGGGAGCGAGCTCCTTTGGCGAGTATATCCGCTCTTACATTGAGATTTCGTGCAATAAAAAAAATATTATAATTTGTGAACAAATCTTTAAGATGCTCAAATTCGTTCCATTCTAACGCCATGGAAAGCCATTCTTCTTCATCATTTATCAGCTTCACAAGCTCTAAACAATCCGATTGGAAGGACATAAACTCAAAACCCATTGTAAGGAACTTTTCATTGCCCTAAGTAAAATGTTGAATTCTGCATGGAGTGGAGACAGCACCTGACCTATCCCAAAGGATCCAAAAAGCACATGACTTGGTTCGGTCTCGAAAACACATCCTCCACCTGTAAAATCTGAGTTTTTCACCCAAGATGCATCCACTTGGCATCTTGGATAGGGTGATAGACTCGTGATCATGTTCTGGTTTTGTGTTGGAGTTGTTTGATCTTGTCTATTATCAAGGATAGTTTTTGCCGATCTCCACACTTCTTCTTCACTTGTCGCATGTTGGACCACATCCAATGGGGAGATCGCTTTTGCGTTGAATATCCATTCGTTTCTAACTTTCCATATGAACCACAATAACCAGGGGAATTCAGCTAGAGTACTCCCTGGGACCCCTTCGTTCTTAGTTCGAAGGAGGAGGTAATCAAAGTTCTCTAATAAAGATTCACTCGGGAAAAAACCTGGACTTTTTGGAATATTTGAGAGTGTCCAAGTCTGCAAAGCTGGTGGACATAGGAATTAGAGATGGTTAATGGATTCCTCCGCTGTCCCACACCTTTGGAACGATCGGTCTGATCCACAGTGCATATCCACTAACCGACTACACGCAGGCAGGCTTCCGGAGATTGCCAGGCAGAGAAAGTATTTAATTTTGTGTGACGTTTTCAGCTTCCAAACAAGGGCTCTCAAAGATTTGGTACTAGGTTCTAAAACAACCTGAGTATTCCCTTCACTTTTCAAGTGAGATGCTATCTCATAGCCAGATTTGACTGAATACAGACCTGTTTTTGTAAACGTCCAACAAATACCGTCTTCTCTGTGATGATAGCTAGGTATGATGCTCCGTATTAACGGGATATCGGCTCGATCTACTAGGACTTCAAGGATTTCCATATTCCATTGATTCGTCGAATGGTCAATGAGAAGACTAAGAACAAGATTTGGGTCTCTGGGGTTTCCTAAATCCTTTGCTGGTCTTGGAGGGTTAGAAGGGATCCAAGGATCCAACCAGACTCGAGTTTTAACTCCTGATCCAATAGTATATTTTAGGCCTTTCTTAAGGAGGTCTCGTGTTGCTAGAATGCTTTTCCATCCAATTGATGGAGAATTTGATTTTCTAACATCCATTGGGCTCATATCTCAAAAATAACGACCTTTGAGTACTCAGGCTAGTAGGGAGTTTGGGTATTGGATCAATCGCCACAATTGTTTAGCTAAAGGTGTGATTTTGAAGTTATGAAGGTCTCTGAAACCCAGACCCCCTTGGTCTAGAGGGGTACAAATCTTTTCCCATGCTATCCAATGTAGACTCTTGTTTTTTTCTTTTGTACTCCACCAAAATCTTGCTATTGCTCCTTGAAGTTTTGGATATGATATCCTTAGGGAGGAGAAAGCAAGACATTACATAGGTGGAAAGGGCTTGGGCTACCGATTTCAATAATACTTCCTTTCCTCCTTTCGATAAGAAAAAGAGGACCACATATTTCTCATGTCGTTTAGATGATCCCGGATAAAAGCAATACTTGTCGTTTGGAGTCACAAATCTTTTATGGTAAACCCATATACATTCCCATCCCACCTTCTTTATGGATGCCTATAGTTCTCTTAAGGGGACCTTTAATGTCATGGTCTACCGTATTACCAAATAGAATAGAGGATTTATCAAGATTAAGTTGTTGGCCCGAAGCTTTCCCATACAACTTGATAATCCTCAGCAACTCAGCACATTGCTGGATACCGGCCTTACAAAAGAAGAGGCTATCATCTGCGAACAGAAGATGAGATATTGTGGACTAGCTCTTGCAATCTTTAGTCATGTGATCCTCCCTTCCTCCTATGCACCTCTAAGTTGTGAGATGAGAGCTTCAGTGAAGAGGATAAACAGAAAGGATGAGAGGGGATCACCTTGTCGCAGACCTCTGGTGGATATTTCCTTTCGGCTCTCTCTTCACTAGAATCTGGTATGATACTAATGAAACACACCATTTAATCCAGGAAACCCATCTGTTTGCGAAACCCAACTTTAAAAGTAGAGCTTCTAGGAAGTTCTATTCCACCCGATCGTAAGCTTTACTCATGTCAGTTTTGATGGCCACAAATTTTGATTTGCACATGGGATTCGTACGAAGCGCATGGAAAGCTTCTTGTGCTAGAAAGATATTGTCGGATATGAGCATCTTTGCCACAAAGGCAGATTGTGTCTCTGAAACTAGTGACAGGAGAATTTCTTTTAACCATGAGCAAATAATCTTAGATATAATCTTATAGCTAACATTGCACAAACTTATTGGACGAAATTCTGACATCTCCTGTGGACGTTCAGTCTTAGGGATTAGGCAAATGTTTGGCGAATTTAATCGAGGATCAAACTGTCCCGATCGGAAGAAGTCCTTTACTAGCTTAAAGATATCTAAGTTAGTTACATCCCCGAATCTCTGGAAGAAGAGGCTAGTCATTTCGTCCGGCCCAGGGGCCTTATCCGGATTTATATCTTCGATCGCTCTAATAATCTCACTATCCAGTGGATCTCTTGTTAAGGCTATGTTCATAGTTGGTGTTACTTTCGCGGTAATATACCGGAGGGCTTCATCCAAATCTCCAGTTTATAAGGCTTTGAATAAGTTTTGGAAATATTTCGAGGCTACTTTTTTAATTTCTATTTCGCTTTCCACCCAACCACCCAAAGGGTTTTTTAATTTGACTATGCGATTTCGGGCTCTCCTCTGTTTGGTTGTCGCATGGAAAAATTTTGTATTTTGATCTCCAGCTTGTAACCACAAAACTCAAATTTCTGCCTCCAAACAATTCCTCTTCCCTGAAGGCTGAGCAAAGGTTCCATTTTAATTCCAAGATAGCCTCGTTTGTTGTGCTCTCATCTGATTGAGCTTTTTCTAACTGGTCTTTTAGAGATTCTATCCTTTTCTTCGTATTAGATGGGTTAGAATGTTTCCATCGTGAGATCGATCTCATCCTGATAATAGGGTTTTTAGTCCTACTTGGGAAATCAATTACCCATCATTGTAGTATAGATGGGTTATCAATCCAAATGAGAATGTACTAATCAATTTGAATGAAATGGATGCTTTAAAGTCAAGCTAAGTATTAAAATGGGGTGTTTTGCTAAAAGGTCCTAAGTGCAATGAACATGTTGAAAGTAAAGTGCATAAACATAAAAGACTAAGATGTAAAAACAGAGTAAAAGCAAAGAGGGTGAAAGATGTAAGCCATGTGAAGCAGTTCCTGAGGACAAGGGTAATTGACTAAGGATCCATCATGAACCACCTAAGTACCTAACATACCTCATACAATGAGCTAACCTCTAGACAGTAGCAGCATAAGCAACCAATTCCAATCTCTTGGCAATCAATTTCAAGCAAAGCAATCACAGACTCAACTCTCGTCATAGAAAGTAACTACTAAGCAGGCATGAACAACAATCTACTATAGTCAGTAAGCTTCCCAAACAGCTAATGCCTTAGAAGGGGAAAACAAATCTCTGAAATCACCTAGTTCCAGACACCTTCAATGACTCACCTCTCGGTGTTGAAGGGCCTAAAGGCGGGTTTTCAGTCCCTCTCGGGTAGAAATACAATCAGCATTACGAGCAGGTGAAAAATAAGGGATTTAAAGACAAACAACTTAGGTACTACGGTGAACCTTGAACATCAACCCTAGTCTACCCCATCCTCAGGAACTTAGTGGACAACTCACTACTCATGGGAGTAGAAGCAGAGAAAACATAAAGCATAACTTCAAAGCTAAACATGCAGATCTAAGGATAAATAGATGAAGACCAACAAGAACACAAACCCAAAAACTAAGAACAGCAATAAAACAGTAAAACAAAGATGAAGAACAAACTTAAAACATGAGATTAAAAGCTTAAAGCACCAACTAAACAACAACCTAAAGCTAAACAAGAAAGTAAAGGAAAAACAGTAGATTAACTTAAAACTTGAAAGAAATCTTGTTTTTATGCCAAAAACATGAAGAACAACAAAGAAAATGAAAACCTAAGACTAAAACCTAAAAAGGAAGAAAACTAAGCTTGTTGCAAATGGAGGCAAATTAGGGTTTTTATAGTGTTCAGAGAAAAGCTCTAATTCGCACTAAAGACAAAAAGCTAATCATTGTCTTGGATCTTGGGCCTTGGTTCAGGTGCTATCCGGATTTGAGTTGGTCGGGTTGGAGCTTGGGCTTGTGCGTGATCGATCCGAAGTGTTGAGAGCTTTGACGTAAGGGTCAAGATCAATCCAACCTGAGACGTGTTTGAAAGTGGGATCGATCCTGGAGTTGAGTGCCTGAGATCGACCCAGAAAAGTGTGGGATCGATCTGGATAGAGTGCGGGATCGATCCTGCCTTCAGGTTGTGATAGATCCATACTTAGCTCAACTTCTGTTTCATGTACTTCCTTAGCTTCGTTTGAGACTTCACAAATTTCCTTGAAATAGAAAAAAAGAGATCGATCCAGGCTGAGATGGGATCAATCTGATCTGGTGGGATCGATCCAGATGGGATGGTGAGATTGATCTCAGATCGATCCAGATAGGGCCGTGAGATCGATCTCATATCGATCTAGATAAGGCAGTGGGATTGATCTAGGCAAGTGTGGGATTAATCTGGTTTTGGTCCTGAGGTAGATCCAGTCCATCCCACGCTAAGTGCTATCCCATTCAATGTTAAGTGCTACTTTTATGAAATATAACAATTTCTTCCCGAAAACTCCTGAAAGTCCTGAAAAATTTTTAAAATGCGTGCATATGCAAATTCTAATGCAAAAGTCCTAAAAATCACAAACTTACTAAAATCAACTTTAAATGTGATGTATGCACGCCTAGAGACCTCAGAATTGATGCTAATTGATATGTAAAATCCATGAAAATTCAGAGTCATCAAATCCCCTAACTTGTCATGTAGTGCTCGATTTGGAGGGGCAGAAAAGGGCCCCCAACCTGTCTCAATGGCTTCTTTCAAACCGTCCTTAAGAAGCCATCTTCGGTCAAATTTGAAGTTCCGACGGGTTTTCACCACTCTTGAAAGAATCTTGGTTAGGATAGGGCGGTGATCAGAGTCCCATAATTTAAGATACTCCACATTGGTGTGGGAGAAATTTTGGTGCCATTCTTCATTACCTACTGCTCTGTCTAGGCGGAATTGGAATTTTTCGGATTTTCTGAAACCCAGCCATGATAAAGAATTCCCTTTATAAGGGAACTCTATCATCCCGCAATCTGTTAACATAGTCTTGAAAGCAAGAAAAGATGATTCATGTCTTTTCCGACCTCCTTTTTTCTCATGGTTACCCGTAATCTCGTTGAAATATCCAATCATAAACCAAGGCCATATCCTATTGGTACTCATACGGGTCAATCTCTCCCAGACATATTCTCGGTACTCTAAGACCGGATAACCATAGATGAAAGTCATAAAAACTTTGTGTCCCTCGATTATTGTCGAGATATCAATCATTCGCTTGCCAGAATAAAGGATTGTAACATCAAAAGAGTCAAAATAAAAAGTGCTAGTCCACCGCTTTTATCCTCAGGTTCCACGGTAAACAACATATTAAAACCAAAAGATACTTGCAAGTCTTGTAAAAAAGAAGGACAATTTTTTGTTTCTGAAAGAAAAAGAAAAGAAGGTGCAAAACAACAAAGCAATAATCGCAAGTGTTGCTTTGTCAAGTAGGCTCCCGCCCCTTGACATTTCCAGGAGATGGTGATCATATCTTCGTACTGGGTGGTTTCTGGGACCCACCAACCTGAAATAGCATCAGAAGACTTAGTTTTAATAGATTTTAACACCTCAAAACGAGGGAATTTATAAGAAATGGGTTTTAAAGAGGTACCCGGTCCTCGACTTTTCCTCGGAGATTGACGTCTGCGGATAGTGGTTAATTTATTTGACGCTTTCGCTCATTTGTTCTCTTGGTTGCGGTAACCTTTCTTTTTTGAATCAACTTCTCCACTAATACCTTTTTTTGCTATCTTCGTCTTTGCCAAAAAGGAGTTTTGATGATGTTTTTAGAGACTTTCCCGACACTTTTTGTTCCTTGCTTTTTTGCTCAGCATTTGCTGGAGATAGTTGTGAAATAGCATCTATGATTTCTGCATCATACCCCGACTCATCCACCAAGAGATCATTATTCTGCATCATGTTTTCATCCATTATTACATCATCAAATTCATCCACAAGTTTCTCTACCTCAACTTCTTCTTCTCTAGTTAGTACCATGTTCGCAATGTAATCGGTCTCTATGAGTTCTTCAATCTCTGAACTAGGCACCTGATGATGATTAGAAGAAAGAGGCCTTTTTGATCTTGAGATTGGACTAACTCCCCTTCTTCTCTAATCACAAGCGTTCCTCGGTTTCGCAACTCTTCATTTGAAAGGAAAGGAAGCATATTAGAATGTGAGGTACCTTCGTTTGGGTCCTAAACCATATGAGCTTTTCCTTTTAATCTTCTTTTTCTTTCTTCCGAAGATTCGTTCAAATGTGTCACTAGAATTCCATTCTCACTTCTGTTTGCTTCAGGGTGTGAAGGGAAAATAGCAGAGATGGTTCTTTGAGAATCGAATTTCTCCATAGAAGATTTCTCAAATTTTCTTGAGATGGTGGATGTAGTATCTTTTTTGCTTCGGCGGCTTCTCAATGCTTGGTCTCTAATTCTCCAATCTTGTTTAGAGCGATGGGAAGTGCGGAGAGGTCTTTGATCTTTAGGCTCGTTTCTCTCAAGGGGTTGCCAACATTCCTTTGGGGAGATCTAGAAATGTCCTTCCCGACTCTTGTCCCTGTTTGGTTATCTAGACGACTCCAAACGTTATTCTGAGAAATCTTAGTTGGTTAGTTGTGATTATCAACCATTCTTCGCTCAGATTCCTTCACTGGAATTTTATGGTTCTCGAAATGATTGGTATTCCAATAGTTTTTGGATAAGTGAGATCTCTTTTCTCATCTGGAATAACTAGGATAATTAGAACGAGTGGGTGATCTTTTCGTTGCTTCTCCCATGGGGGATCTAGGTCTTTTGTATCCGCCTCTCCTATCGATAGGTGTAAAATTAGGATTTCTTTGATCCTTTAAAGTATCCATGTGTGGAGGTCTCGAAGCTCAGTTATCTTTTTTGCTCGGTTTTCTTCTGAGATGTTTGGGCATGAATAAATATCATAAGAGAGTCGATTGCATGCAAAGCAATAACGGTTTAAGCCTTCATATACTAGTTGAACTGATCCATTTGCTATTTCTTCAAAAGTTTGACACGGGCGTTTGGGGCATCAATTTCTTCTTTATTCCCCAAGGCCTTTGTTATTTCTTCAAAAGTTTGATCATTCCGAAAGTGGACAGGGACTCCAGTGACCTTAATCCAAAAGGGAACCATATTAGGAAAGTTCTCCTTTGTAGACGGTTCTCATCGCTCCAAGGCAAAGATCCAATGATTGAAATGACATGGTCGTTTACCCAACACCATAATTAGATCTTCTTCTCTGACACATGGGTATTTCTATCGATACAATCCATACTTTTTGTTTAGTTTGTTTGTATAGAGATCATATTGGAACATTTTGTGGGTTTCCTTCCCTCTCTTGTGGTTCCTTATGTAACACCCCAAAACCTCGTTTTCGGGGTTAAGAGTTTTCTTATTGGGCCTCAAATATGTGTTATCAAAACCCAATATGAGATATAAAATAAGAGCCCATATATAAGGGATATTAGGGTTTTTGAGTTATAAATTCGTGCCTCTACATTTGAGAAGAGAGAAATTATTCATAAACAAAAGAGACGATCCATTAGTGCAAGAGACAGATCCATGTAGCCTCAGTAAAAGTCATAAATGGACGAGTAGATGATCTCTGATTGTTACGAAACTTCCTGGGTAAGTAATTCTTCCTCTTATCTATCTTCTCGCGTAAGTGGAACTTGATTTGAAGTTATATAATGAGAGTTATGCATTTTTTACTAAGAGGTGTCTGCACATAACGGATCTGCGACCAGTTAAGAGAGATCACACGTTTGAGAGAGTAAATGATGTCTGATCGGGATGAAATTTGGATGAGATCTTAAGGACACATATATCTTCGATCTGAACAGTGGATATGTGATTTGAACGATTGGTGTAAGAGTAATTCATTTGTTTCCGAACATTACCTAATCTGCAAGTTTTCCAGATATGTCAAGTTTATGGTTTAAGATTGTTTGGACCACCTAAAAGACTCGTTTGGTCTAATATTTTGTAGGAAACCCGTAGTCACATGAATATGAGTCTATGCAAAAGGAGAAGTCTTTTGGATTCTTATAGCATAGGGAGGTGTGTAGCTAAAGCTAATGCATTGTTGTTGTTCGCCAATTTCTATCAATGTTCTTCATCAAATGACTAAGGTGAGGGTGTGATATGTGGAAGCATAGTGATATTTTTCTTCTTTTATGCATAAGTTTCATATGTGTAGTTATATTTTAAGTTGCATATGTGCATGATTGTTGATGAGTGATTGATGACGTGTTTCTTGTTGGTGAAATAAATGTTGAGTTATGGTCATACTAATTGTATGGTATTATGTGATGTGTTGAGATGATGATGAGTATGGGAGTACAAAGGTTTGTTTTACATGTATCTTAACTATTGTATAAGAGAAGAAATTGTTCTGTATTTCTGTGGGCTGATGTGATCTCCTTACTGAGTGATTTATCACTCATCCCCTCTTTTACCCCTTTTTCCAGGTTTTAATACGGTTTTACAAAAGAAGAAAGGTTATGGTAACAATGGTGATATGCTGTCTCGTAAGTGCGGGAGACGGGTGTTACAAATTGCTGTTAGGGCCTTGGGTCAAGACCACTCCGATTCTGATCCGGAGGGTCAAGTTTTATAAAGTGATTTTTTATTATTTCAAAAAGTGATTTTATTTTCTCTCCACATAATGATTTTCATCAAAGATAAAAACTCACTAGCGATATACTTGAACTAAGCTTCTGTTTTAAGTTTAGATGTTTATGTTCTAACTTGGTGCTTCAACAAGTCGGTGCAAGGAGCTTCGAAGATAGGAGTGAAGGAGATCATCTTAGTATTCTTGATATGTTTGGTTGATTGATTGATTATTGCATGTTTTGAATGATGATTTAAACTAAATAATTGAATGATTGTTACTTGAATCTTTTTCCACTATAAGCGTGAAAGTAGGAGTAGTATTTTTTTGTCAAGATCCCGAAGATAGGGCGCTCAAGGTTACGCTGAAAAGTCATTTGCGGGACGAGCTACCTTAAGTGTTTAAGAGGTTGCATGGAGAACCAGATGCAATAAAAGAAATTATAAAAAGGAGAGAGAATGAAAGTTTTTTTTAACTTGATGTTGATTCGGTCTTAAAGGAAAAAAAGGATAAGGAAAGAAAAATGTTCGACAAGCACTATAAGTTTTACCAATCGACTTTACATGGTATGAAGTTTATGCAAGGTGAAATTTTCTTGTAAGGAAAGGAAGCACCTACCGCATGAATAGTGGGGATGGAAACCTAAGTAATGTCGAAAGGATAGCACTAAGTAGGACTGGACCACATTGGAGATCAACTTGCAACAATAGGACCTTGTTGTAAGTGTGTTAATGAAGAGTGTGGAAAAAGTTTAAAGAATTTAAGTTCGCATGTTGGATAATATTTGGTTTCAGGAAAAAGTTAGACAAGGAAGTCTACTTTTATGGAAATTGTGTTCATCTCACAAAGGACATGTAGATGAATTGTTTTGAAGGGAAGGTGCCCATTCAAGTTTTAGAACTACTTAAGGGATGAGTGTTCAACTTAAGATTTGGAGAATAACAATTATGACTTGGACGTCTTAGTTGGTTTTATGGTCAAGTTTTGGCATTCACTTTTCTAAAGGACAAATATAGTATTTTCTTTAACCCTAAAGAAAGTGTTAGGAAAACACTACAGCATACAGTGTACCAAAGAAACAAAGGAATATAAGTCTTTATAGTAACACAATGGAAGCAAGGTGGGATGTGAAACTGTTATGCGGTGTATTGTATAGGAATCAAACCAAGGTATGTTATGTATTGGTATTTGTATGCATAATTAATTAATATAGTTATTGTATATAGTTAAATCACTTTATTTGCTTTAGATATATTCAATAGAGTTTATGTGCATAGTTGTTTCAAATATTTTGACGTATAGTTATCTAGTAAGGGTTTTGGTGCAAATATGTTGTCAAAAGTGATTTCATAATCGTTATTATATTGATCTTAATGCATTATCATTAAGTACGGTTTCCCAGAAAAGTTATTTTAGAAATTAATTGTTCTGTATAGTTATTTTACATATTTTGGTATACTAATCGAGAAAAGTTATAGTTTTCAAGTATAGTTTTTACGCAAAGTTATTATATTGATTTCGTAAAGAATTGTGTTAGGTAGAGTTTTCAAAATTTTCATTCTATGATACTATTTTTGTAGAGTTATTAGATGTTTTCTTTGTGATCAAGTTTGTTTGGCAAAATTATTGGGCATAGTTTTTATGAAACAAATTGTTGTTCTGTAAAATTATTTACCTAGAGAAGAAAAGAGAATCACTTGATTTTGGAGATGAAAGTTAGAGTTAGAAATGGGGAAAATTTTATAGATATGATTATGTCGTAATTTTTTATTCATCAATGTTTTTTTATGCTGGATATATGATATTTACCATCAATATTCCAAATATCTAAATAAAGTATGATAATATTATGGATAATTATGAAAAAATTCTAAGAAACAATCTAAATTAAAATTATAGACCATATCTTTTTAAATTAAATATATAGGCTAATATTGACATAATTATCCTTTTAACTTAAATATTAATTCAATTTAATTTTTTGGATATAAATATATGTCTAACAATGATTCTAAACAAATCTACTACCATGAAATACCTTTTAGTTTCAACAATTTGACATAGAAACCCTTTAAATTTTTGAATAAGGTATGGTTATAAATAAGTATTCGTATGCATACTTAATTA